>PVJH01041133.1:0-15196 GCA_004026705.1 Nesogale talazaci
GTGTCTCAGAGAATATACTGATAGGATTCTACAGTGCCTGCCTTCCTGATGCATATAAAATGAACTCTAGCAGGAACATGGGAGGAGAATCTTACTGTCAGCTGAAGCCAGAGTGGAGTGGATCACCTGGACCCCCAAATCTCTGTGTAGTAAATATCCTTGATCTAGAAGACTGTGTGACATCAGAAGAGTAGCCAAAGAGAAGCAGCAGCAGCAGCAGAAGAAGAACCAGAGCATAAGAAAGACCGAGCAGTAGACTCTGCAGACCTCAGAGCAAATAAAACTGGGTCCTTTGGGACAGCAGACTGGCTTTTGGAGTGAGGGACCTCTGAGTCCCTACTGAGGGAGCTGGATTCACTGACCCAGGAAGCTGCAGGGGAGATGCTCTATGTCTTTTTGGTATAGGTTACAGTGGAGTGTTATGCCATTTGGGTATTTTTTGGCAGCGCTGAAAAAACATTGCAATAAGTTTTCACTGAATGACTCCATCCTTAGCATTACTATCTGAATAATAATCTGTTAGCTTTAACAATGAGTCCTATAAATGTGAATATTGTCTGTGAGTTCTGTGTGACCAATGCAATATTTTATACGACCTAGATGAAAAAGTATAGATTGATATATTTGAGAATGGTATTCAACTGAATTCAGAAATTATCAAACAATTCCATTAAATATGCATTGCATTGGGCAAATATGCAGTTGAAGATTTGTTTAAAGAAGTAAGGAAAAAAGTCAACTGGAAGTCTATGTCATGGTATTTTAATTGCTCCTTATGTATATGAAAGCTTGATAATAAAAAGGAGAGATTGAAGGACTGATGCAATTTAGGTATAGTATTGGCAAAGAATATTGAAAAGACAATGAACTGCTAGAAGAACAAACATATCTATCTTGAAGCATATATACTAAGAAGGCCTCTTAGAAGTGGGCCTGGTGATAGCTCATCACATGTACTCTACACATGTTAATAGAAGAGACCAGTCCTGTGAGAAGGATGCCATGCTTGGTTAAATAGAGGGTCAGTGAAAAGAGGTAAATCCTGAACTGACTGATATAATGTCTTGCAAGAGTACACCAAACTTAAAGATTGTGGAAATAGCATTAGCTCTCTCAGTGTTTTGTAACAATGTCCATAGAGTTATTATGGGTCAGGATCAAATATGTGACACCTAACAAAACAACAAAGATACTGAAAAGCTGAAGTGCACGATAGGATTTTCAGGTAATGAGTCTGATGAGGTATAGCGTTATAATTTTCTCCATCAGCTGCAGGGTCAGTACTTTAAAACCACCAGCTGCACTGTGGGACCAAAGTGAGATTCTTTTTTGCTCAGTAAAGAATCAGATCCTCAGAAACCCAAAAAGAGGAACATTAAGCTACCGCACAGTGTTCCTATGAGTCAGAATTAATAGAATGGCAGTAACTCGGAAAAAAAAAAAACTACGTAGAACTAGACTGCTTTAGTTTCTGGTGAATTTAAATCATCAACTTAGGGGGTTTGCAGTTGTATTAGGTAGGCCTTTGTAGCAAATAAAAAAAAAACCAGACTTATGGATGTATTTGGATATGTTTATACAACATGAAGGAATATAAGAGCTAATTAGTCTACACAGCAGTACCGAGGACTCAGTTCAACTCACTTCCATGGAAGAGTTAATATACTGGAAGTCCTTTAACTCATGAAGGTTATGCCCACAGAGTCCACAACAGTCAGCAGCTCAGGAGTTTAGCGTAGCAGACTGGGATGGGATATCAACTCAAGCAGCGCAATTTGACAGCAGTCTCAAGCTCTAACAATGGACACATTAGCAACATTTAAGGCAGGTCTCAGAAGCACCTCAAGCTCTAGCAACATAATCCACAGGTTGGCTGTCTCACAGGAAGTGTAGCTCAGAAGTGGAGGCAGAGCACTAGATAAAGCCACTCCAAAGAGCAAGAGAGTGGGGGATTGACCTTGCTGAGACATCTATCTCTTGGCCCTCCAAACTGTGACATACTTATTTCCACATGTTCCTATTGACTAGGTTGGCACAATAGACCTATCACAGCGGTCACTTTATCCATTCTGCCATCAGGGCTTCTTTTTACAAGAGGACTGCACACAGATAAACATCTTTCAATCTTGTAGTGTTGGAAGGCCCAGGGTTTCACCTCATTAATATTAAGTTTAATTACATTGATTTTGTAGGTGGTTCCTTAGTTTCAGGCACATTGTTCTCCAAGGACCTGGTTTTAGGTGTTCATGCATCACTCCGCGGCCAAGTTATCCCTCCCTTTGCATGAGAGGGCACTGGATCTTACCTCACCCTTGACACAAGCTAGAAACATAAGGTGGTGGTGGTTGTTTTTGAGTTCTGTCAAATCTATTCCAACTAATGGAGACCTTGTAGGTATCAAAATGCATCAGGTCATATCTGATGCTGGCCTATTGAGAGTGTGACCCGAGACAATGAACTTACTCTCCTCACACACTTTTCTGTGTGCTGGTCACCCTGAAAGCTGCCAGAATCATCAATGGTTCCACCAAGTGTGGATCCACAGGCCTCTGCACCCCTCCGCTCAGATGAAACTAGTTCTCATTGTGTGACCCTTTTAATATTTGAAACACTGGTGACCTCCCTCCTAGCACCACAGAAATAATTCAGATACTACACCATACAACAGATAGACAATGGTTAAACAGTACAGTTATGACACATAGGACTTGTAGAAATATTCTAGAAAACTACACAAATTTTCTGTAAATCTGCTGCATCATGCTGTCAGTTCTACTTTGCCAACTTGGCCCTCTATCTTGACTTGCCATCTATGTGTTTAATGGTCACCAATTATCTTTCATGTTTTAAGGTTTTAAAAATAAATTTTATTATAAATTGAATGAAAATTTACAGAGCATGCTATCAATTTTACATTTTTTTGTGTGGCATCACTGCCCTGGTGAGAGTAGGATGCCCAGCCTTGCTCCTGGAGAGTTGCTGCTGGATTTGAACCATCAGCAATGTGGGCCACCATCCCACACACAACCACTACACCACCGGGGCTCAGCCCCAATTTTACATTTAAAATTTCACATACATGCTCTCTAATATAATTTATTGATATCCTCCTAGTGTTGCAACATCCATTCAAATTATTCTGTTTCCTGTTTTGATTCCATTCTCTTTCGTAATTCTTCTGCATTTTGTTCTTGGGAAAATGTTGCCCATTTCCTATAATGAAGAAAAGGTTGAAGTCATTAAGGATTTTGTCTTGTTTTGGTCCATAGTCAATGCTCATGGATGCAGCAGTCAAGAGATTAAAAAAAACTCATTGTTTTAAGCAAATCTGTTGCACAGTCTCTGTTGAGGATTGGAAACAATGATGCTACTTTGAGGACTAAGGTGCACCCAATCAAGTCATGGTATTTTCCAGTTCCTCATATGCATGTGAAAGTTGGACTTTGAATAAAGAAGACCAAAGGAGAGTTCATGCATTTTAATTATGGTGCTGGAAAAGAATATTGAAAGTTCAATGGACTGCTAAAAGGGAAAATGAATCTGTATTGACAGAAATATGGCAAGAGTACTCCTTAGAAGCCAGGGTGTCCACACTTTGTCTTATATACTTTGGACATATTATTAGGAGAGACCAATCCTTGGAGAAAGATATTATGCTTCATAAAGTGGAGTGGCAGCCAAAAAAGGCTTGGATTGACACACTGACTGCAACAATGGGTTCAGGTAGAGCAATAATCGCGAGGAGTGCCCAGGACTTGTCGATGTTTCATTCTGCTGTGCTTATGGTTTCTGTGTGTTGGAACCAACTCAATGGCACCTGCCAACAATAGCAACATAGTTCAATTGGCCTAACATAATCCACAACAACAATGCTTTCCAACCCACTTTCTGAGTACTGACTGAAGTCTTAAATATTTGTGAGTAGCCACCTAAGCTACTTTCCTGTCCTAAAGAAATTTGGATGGTGCAACTGAAAGATTAATGAAAACAATTAGTACAATTGGTTAAGGAATTGATACTCAGGAAAGTGAGGAAAAGGAGTTTTTCCCCAAAATTCCACCCATTAGCAAGGAATATCTAGCCAATTCCATGTAGAAAAGGGTCTTTCCTAAGAAATCAGATGCAAGATAGAGAATTATGGGAAGAGATATGTGCAGTAAAGGCTAGTTGTACCACAAGCATTATGCACAGCCACTCAAAGCATCAGCACGCATGGCAGGGACCAGCTACTTTACAATTCCCAGGAACCTTTAAGGGCATTCACTAATTGCCTACAAAAACAAACAAACAAAAAACCACAACAATGCTTTCTGAATAAATGTGGAAGGAGACTAGATGTAAAGGAAGGGTATAAAGAATTAAGGGTTTGGTCATGTGTCTCTCTAAGTTTTTTGGAGATGTCAAGTTCTTTATTGTGAGAACATACAAACAAAAATTTTGTGTTAACTCATCAAAGCCTACTTTAACTTACCAGAATACTTCTATCATGTGAAGTCATTAGGTGCTGAGAAGCTAGAACCAAGAAAAAGCATCCAAACAGAACCACATTAACATCAATCTTCCTATCTTTTGAGCCAGAATAACTTGGTTAACATGACCAATTTCTCTGTATGTGATCTTATTAGAAATTAGTGTACAGGGTGGGGGAAAAACATGAAACAAAATTCAAAATACTTAGAGAGACAAGACTTACTGGTCAGACAGAGACTGGTTAAACCCTGAGACTGGGTCCCTTGGTCACCTTCTTGTCTAGACGTGTTCAATTGGTGACTCAGGTTTCAGCTAAATAATACGTCCATAAAAGAAACCTTCTAGTATTTTTGTCATGGAGAGTAGAGACTAATATTCATTAAATGGAATATAATTTCCTAAAATGTTCCCTCTACCCTTGTCTTCCTATCTCAGAAAGAGCAGGATTCTACTTTATTTTCCATTAGCCTGTGATATAACATTTTCTGCACAGATTTTTCTATAACCTATTTGATTTGATCTTCCCTGTTCTACTAATTGAACAAACAAAACAAGCAAACAAAAATGAACAGGTAGGTGTGAGGTAAATTATTCTTGGAACAATAAAGTGATCCTTTATGATAATTAATTAGATTATGAAATGAAGGATATTCCATTCCATAAACTAAGCTAGACAGAACCAGACAAAGTGAGGAACAATGATGTTATGCGGAATCTGGCAGGAATCTTCTCACAAGGGTGATGGAGAGACAGATTTCCCCACAGAACTATCCAGCACAAAGGAAGGTGAAGGGAAGATGAGGCACATTTCCTCACCCATGGAAGTCCCTGGAGATAGTGAAAAGCCTGGATAGGGAAAAACAGACTGTTCAACTTCCCCTACGATGACTACAGACCCTTGGACTTTAGGTCTGGGAAAAGGGCATAAAGTAAAGTCTAGAACAGAGGAGTTCAGGGTCACACACACAAGGACAGGGAAGGTACTCTTACAGAGAAGCAACCCATAGCAGAAAATGAGATGGAAAGCCAGCCAAAGGCAAAAGGTCCATATTAGACCACTAGAATGCCCTACTCTACATATTACCAAGCCCGTAGCTAAGGTAACCCTTTGGAGTTCTTTCCCAAAGTATCACCTTCAATAAGCTCATTCTTTCTATTCGACACCTTTTTCATGTTCTGGTCTGAATTCTGTCCCTTGCCTGAAATCTGTCTTGTGAGCAGGACAAGAGCCAGGAATTTGAGAGGCTCAAAACTTTGAGCCACAACCTGATAACAGCAGATCACAAGACAAAACAGCAACAATCACAAAAACAGAGGGAAAGAAAATATTAATTTCTGATGATAATGTTATTTTGACTTCATGTGGTTAAGGCAAAGTTTCCCTAATCTATTGGTATTATTAATACATTATTCTATGTCCAAGTTGATCTGACTTTTGCTTATTATTGAAGCTGAAAAATTCTGAAAAAGACATAGAACATCAGAAAGAAACAATGTAAAATTCCGACATAGGGGCTGAGCTCTGGTGGCGTAGTGATTGTGCGCGGGACTGCGGCCCACTGGGATGGAGGTTCGATTCCAGCTCCACGGAGCAAAGGCTGGGCCTCCTACTCGCACCACCTGAGGGCAGTGATCCCCCCCAAAAAAACAAAAACAAAAAACAAAAAAATTCCAACATAAAATGTAAGGATGAATAAAAGAACACTTACTGTAAATATGAAAATATGTAGCACAAAATGAAAGGGAAGTTTTTATAATTTAGTATATATGTTCTCTTAAAAATACTCTACCATAAGAAGGCGACTGTATGACACGCACCAGAGACAAACAGAGCTGGATCAGCCCGAGGAAAGTGTCTGAAGGAGAATTTCAGTGCTACCAGATTACGGGAGGGTGATCGTAAGATAGTTGGGAAGAGATTGACTGTGTTCTGAGGGGTTGGGGTTTTTTGGCTTGCCACAGTGAAGACCGGCCGGGGATTGACCCGCCATTGTAACAATCACTGCCAGGAAGGTTTGGATGGTCGCAGGGCGCTGTCTCGTCAGGGTCTGCGGTTTGGTCAGAAGAGTGGCGTAGTCGGAACCGCAGGTTGTTCAGATCTGGTCCTGGGTTGGATTCGTGGCTGAGTCATAAGTGCACAGGGGTCTGTAGGAGGACAAGGGTTCATTTAGTTCGATCCAGGGCCTTAGTCTAGCTTCTATGATCCTGGCAGCTGAGAACCTGGGTTGCCTGTCCTGTGTGCCTGAGATTTTGGCGCTGGGGAGTCTGCTGCACTGTGCAGTGTGGAAGTCTGTGGTTGGGAGTGTAAAACAGTAAAACACAGGCACCCTGTGATCCAACGCTAATCACTCTGAAACTACTCAAGAGTATTTGGTAAATGAGGAACATGGCACCACCCTCTTCAAAAACAGCACGTAAACAACAGAATATAACATCAATGCTAATAAGTAAACAAGAAACAAGTAAACAATAAGTAAACACAGCAACACGTCTCATTACACACATAGAAGAATCTGATATGGTTCTGCCACAAAAAGAAATTCTTAGAAGATGGATAGGAGAAATAAAAGAGATGAAGGAAGCTACACAGACAAGGGATGCAACGATAGAGGGGATGAAGGACACAATAAAGAGAATAAGGATCAAACACCAGAGGGAAACACAGGAGCTAACAGGGGAAATAGCAGAAGCTACGGGCAGGGTTGCTGATCTCACGAACAGATTAGATGAGATTGAGGATTATACCAGCGATCATGAAGACAACCATGTTGACCTCAATAAATGTAAAAAACAATCAAATAAGATAATAAAAGAGAGCAAAATCTGAGATCACTGAGCGATGCTATGAAAAGAAACACCATCCAAATCATTGGCTTACCAGAACAAGATACGGTGAAGAAATCAACAGTTAATTGAACAAAGGGATTTCTGAAAGAAAATTTCCCTAACTTGATGAATGAGAACCAGCCTATCATACAGGAAGCAGAGAGGACACCGAGTAGACTAGACCCCAGGAAGAACTCACCAAGCATATGATAGTTAAACTATCCAACTTCGAGGAAAAAACGAAGATCCTGAAAGCAGCAAGAGAGAAGAGGATGGTCACATATAAGGGCTCTCAGGTAAGAATATGTGAGGACCTATCAACAGAAACCATGAGGAGTAGAACAGAGTGGACCAATATTTTCCAGAAATTAAAGGAAAAGAACGCATCCCCTAGAATTCTTTACCCTGCAAAGCTATCTATCAATATAGATGGGGAAATAAGGGTCTTCCAAAATAAGGAAAAACTCAAAGAATATGCTGTGAGACATCCAACTCTGAGGAAAGTCCTTGCTAACTCACTATGGCCAGAAGACCAACACCCACCAAGCACAAACAGGAAAACATGCTGTACTCTAAACTCATCTGAGAGCCAACAGACTGACCCCAATCACCAAGAACATATGAAAACAAGTAGAAAACATAGCAATAAAGAAGCCCCCAATGAAAACACAGCAGAGCTATGAAAAGGGGAATAAGAAAACATCCACACACCAAAAAACACGAAAGGCCAGCAATGAACCCACAGATTGGGATCATAACTCTAAATGTTAATGGTCTGAACTCCATCATTAAAAGATATGCTGACCATCTTGGAAAACAAAATGCTTCAATCTGTTGTCTGCAGGAAACAGACCTTAAGCTTGCAGACAAGAATAAACTAAGATTAAAAGGCTGGAGGAGGATATATCAGGCTAATGGTGACTGAAAAAAAGCAGGGGTCGCAATCCTAATCTCAGATAAAACAGAACTCAAGGTTCAGGCCATAAAAAGAGACAAGAAGGGGCACTTGTTTTTAGAACAAAAACTAAAATCAATGGACCAATTGACTTCCGATATCGCTGAAGACAAATGGATACAGAGGCAAACAGCCTAGGAGAAATGATGGTGCCCCGCTACCAAATGATTGAATATCTGGACTCTCAAAGACTTGGAGATAATCGAGTCACCATTCAGCACAGAAATAGCAAATTCCACATGGAAGAAGCACACCATCATGTGTGATCAAGAGCGGCCGAAGGGAGCAGGTATCGAGCATCAAAGAACAAGAATCTCATCATTACAAATGAGGGGGAGAACAGGATGGTGACCTAAGGCCCACTGGTGGTATGGTCACCCCTTTACAGGGGAATCACAGGGAGGAGACAGACCAGTTGAGCAGCAGCTGGGTAATAATGATGCATACAAGTTTCCTCTAGTGCCTGAAGTCTTCCACCCCCCCTCCCCTCCAAATCATCATGGTCCCAACTCTAACAAATCCAGATGGACTGGAGAGGGTTTACTAGTAAAGAGGGGAGCTGGGGATGTGGGGAGACCAAGATGGTTGAGCCCCTTCAGCCGGGTGGTTGGTTTGGAGCTGCTGGAGAGGTAGAGGGAGGGTGGGTTGAGGGAATTTATGCAAGGGTGAATCCTCTCTGACCAAGGATGAGGAATATGAAAACCTTGAAGAGGACATTGCAAAGTGAATTGTTGGAAATGCAATGATTAAACACCTTGTCATTTGATTTCTCTTTTTACCCATTTTAAATTTGGTCCAGGTTTTTAAATCTTTTTTAATTCCTTTTCTATTGAGGGTTGCCTCTGCTTCATTTTATTATTGTTGTTAGGGTTTTTTTGTATGTTTTTGCTTTCATCTTTTATTATTGTTTTTGCATGCTTTTCTGTATACAAAAATCTAGTGTAGGTATATTGTTAGAGACAATAACTGAACTAATAATTTCTTGGTGGTATGGCAGAGGAAGTTGGGGAGAATAGGGATTTCATAACAACAAGAAAGAGGAAAATGTTCCAAAATTGTCTGTGGTAATGATCATAACACTCATAACTGTTATATTGCTTGTTATATGGATTATGTGCCAATAAAATCTTTGATTAAAATGAAAAAAAGAATTTAAACACTGTAAAAAAAAAGAAATGCAAATATGGATTATTCTTTCAAAAACTCTCTAGCGGTCTAAAAGTTGAAGAATAGTTGACTGTTCTTATCATGTCAGTAATATTTTCTCCTTATACCTTGTTTCCATTTTATTAAGCCAATTTGTTGTCCAGTTTTAAAAAAAAATTAAAAAAAAAAGGTTTCAAAATGAAAACCCTGATGTGAATGGGTTAAAACCTTGTCAGTTGATCCACCCTTTGATGCACACTAGACTCGATCTGGTTTTCAACGTTTTCTGTATTTTTTTTGTTAGTTCATATTGCGGTTTATCTCAGTGTGTTATATTGGTGGGGTCACCCTCTTGAATTTTTATTATATGATTTCCTGTTTTTATGCATCTGAAATCCCAGGATTGATGAACCATATAGGGATCGCAAGGAGAAGAAAGGTTTGGGGGTGTGGTGGTACAGTTGTGGTGGTGGTTGTAGAAGGGATTTCAGGAAGGAAAAGGATACTTTAAAATCGACTCTTGTAGCAACTGTGCAATACTGCTTGCTGCGATCGAACTATGGGATGATATATTATCTGTGTTAACTACCAATAAAATGATTTAAAAAATACTCTTTCCAGGAAAAATATGTCATAAATTAAGAATAGGCATGTATGTTTCATGTGATGCAGAAAATAGAAAACATATACTTTTAATCTTAATACTAATGTACTTATAAGCAAATGCATTGTGATAATTTTCTCTACTATTTAGAATGAAAAAATAGTCATAACCCCAACATAATTAAAATTGTAGAGGCATTTGAAAAAGAAAAAAGATATCATTGTTCTGAGGTTACTAAAAGTACAGTAAAAATGATTTTAAAATTTTATAACTCATAAATAAGAAGATTTGGGTGTTATAACTGAAGTAAGCAGGAAGAAACCAGGCACATTAATTAGACATCTAGGGGAAGATCCAAAGTGAGCATGCTCATACTCAAGTCCGCTGGGCCCAGGTGAGAGGTCCACCTGGGTTTACAGATTAGGCCCACCCACATGACATCACCCAGGTGGTTTTAAACCAATGAGGTCAGCCAATACCTTAAAGCCATCCCTCCCCAGCTGAAGAAGATGAGAGCCTACCACAGGAAGGCCAAGAGTCTGACTTCTCTTTGACTCCTCTCTTGTTCTGGTGTGCTTTTGTAGGTCAGAAGACAGAGGGGAGGGGCCTAGATTCATCACTAAGGTCTGGGGCCCAAACTCCTTCTCAGACTCTCTCTAGGGGGAACAGGGTTGGGGCTCTTTTGGAATTTCCTGCTGTTGGCCCTGGGATATTCTGTGACTGCCCATAGCTTCCCTTCACCTCATAAAAGTCACTTGGATTATACATATGCTTCTGCCACGTGAATTCTTTCAGCATTGAGAAACAAGAACTGAGGTTTAAAGCACTCCAGAAACCAAGCAACAGGATCTCTCAAGCAGAGAACAACATAGTACCTCACATCTCAGGCACTGCTACCATGTTGATGCTTACTCAGCCATCCTGTGAGTTTCCTGAACCATAGCTCTTCTTGGACATGGAAAGTTGTGCCTTTCTCCTGCAGAGAAGCTGGTACATTCAAACTGCAACCTTGTGGATTGCAGCTTCAAGGGTACCCACCAGAGTGTAGACACCTGAGCGTATCTCCTGAGGCAGCTGGTAGTTTTGAACTACTGACCCTGAAGTTAGAAATTCAACTGGCTTGCAATGTCATCAAGGCTCCTAGGAACAGAGTTGGCATAAATGTACTTTCATAAGTGCTAGTGGGTTACCCATTGGGTTGCTAACCAGAAGGTCAACCGTTTAAAATAGCCAGCCGTTAGGCAGGAGAAAGTTTATACTTCCTACTTTCATGAGATTTTCAGCTTCAGAAACCCCCAGGAGCAGTTCAGCTCTGCGACCACTATATATCCAAAGCTCCATCCAGTAAATGACAGTGACTTGAGGCACAGTGAAGTTGAGGCACACTGTCTAGTATGAAGAGAGGGGGAAAACTCATCTTACTTCTCAACGGAGTCCCAGGAAAAGCAGTGGAGAAGAACAGCACTTGTCCTTTACTCTTGGTTTTTAAAAAGAGAAGAAAATGATGACAGGGGGAGGGCAGAGACGGGGCAAGATAGTCATACTATGCCCACACCGGATTGCATTGATCCCTGGGTTCTGGATTATTGCAAGGTGTATATCATGAACTTTGAAGTGTGAATGTATAAGGGGATTTTAACCATTTTAAAAGAAACCTCATTCCTAGAAAGCACCTATCCTACAACTCCATCTTACTTTACTAAGGACCACAACTGCAACAGAAATCCCAACCTTTTCAGCTGCCATGGCCCTGCTCATGCAGATAAAGTATGAAAGCTATGCCCACCTGTCATTCAGGCCTAGATCTGTAGGAACACTAGTTCCTCTGGGTGCCTGGCTAATAATTTGTTCCTCTTTCAAGTTTATTCAAATACTGCCTGGTCATTCCTGAGGCACAATTTTGCTGTTACAGTATGCATTTGTAAGAGGAGATTCTCTATGAAAACAAGGTGTACTGAAAAGCCATCTGAGAGTAATTCACCAATAAAACATTGGAATTTCCATCCAATGTAGCCCTCAGACTAGTTGGGGTGCATGTTCTGCACGCTCTGTGCTGGTAAAGTCCTCCAGTAAACCCACTCACTCCTTTCAACTTCGTTCCTCTCTGTGTGCCAAATTCCTCCTTAGAAACTTGACATAAAGAGAGAGCTGGGGCCTGACGCCTCCAGTTTCTACCAGTATCACAAACCTACATCCAGGGAAGTCATGAGAGTAACGATTTATTCCCTGACACTCGACACAATTGCCCCTTCAGGGATTGGCATCACACGTTGTTTTCAAAAAAGAAGCGAAGACAGGAATGAAATACAGGGACATAGTGAAACTGTAACGTTGTCAGACTTCTAGACGCTCTCTGCTCTATGGGTCCTGTAAATGCCTCTCATCCTCCCTGTCAGTATTTATTTTCTGAAATAAATGCATGAACACTATTATGAAGTGTAGAATGAAGTAATGAGATTTTCTCTTAAATACTAGATCCTTTCTGGTCATTTCTCACTCAACTTTTAGAATTTTGGTATCTCTAGGATACATGAAATATGCTATATTTGGAAACTGTGAAATGTGATCTGTAGACGGGATAACAACTGTTGAAAGATAATAACTTGAGCATTTACCACTAAAAATAGCTTCACTAGATCATAATACTACAATGAAGAGACACTAGACATGCTTGTCCTTGAACACAAAGAGAGCAAACAACTTTTAAGTGCTCCATTCTTCACTGTGAACAGAGAGCCAAGAATTCTCACTTATTTGAGGAAAGCTTTTCATAGGAAATAGAGGCCAAATCAAGCACTCAGAAAATGCAGTGACATGCACACACCTTTTGAAGAAATCAAGCACTTAGTGAAATAATATTAATCTCACCAATGATAAGAGATATTTTAGATGCAATATGTGACCAGAAATTTATCAGAAGCAATGCTAAGGAAGCAAAAAAAAAAAAAAAGGAATCTTAAAATGCAAAAGGAGTGTAGGAAGTGAAAGAAATCTCACATAAAGTCAAGAGAAAAGATAAAGAAATGGAGAAAAAGAGATTAAAGAACTTGAGCTTCAATCCAGGAGATTCCACAACAGGAAAGAATATTAACAAAACAAACAAAACAGGTCAGTAAATCATCCACAAAATAATATAAATATTTCCTTAGAACAAATTAGTTTCTTGTTAAAAACAAAGCAAACAAGCAAAAAATTCCATTGATTATCCTAAGAAGTTGCCAAAAATTTCTATAGTGAAATATCCTAGTACTTTTCTGGAATCTCATTAGTATACAGATGATCAAGAATCAACATGAAGCTAGGCTTTTAGGATTTCTGCTGCAACCTAAATGAAAAAAAAACTTGCTATTTTGAGTACAGTAATATTTATCATATAACATTCTACTTGGCAAAGCCATTAATTATAATTGATGGTAAAATGCAGCCATCTCAAGACAAGATAATCTCAAAAATGTTGTCTCCCAATTATATGTAAACGAATACAAGATGAATAGAGTATAACAGGCAAGACATGGTAAAAATAAAGAGATCCCAGATGACAGATAGTTTTGAATGTTACCTATTCATTTTGATACATAAAGGTCAAAAAGCTATAAAAGAGTCCCTATACATTATGTCTTTATTATTCCACTTAGCACAGTAAAAGAAAAAGATTTTGAGATGAATTTTACAGATTGGAGGGGAACAATGAAAGTAATTACTAATTAATAGAAAGAAAAGTTACAGTATGGTCTTCACTCCTTTAATTACTGTCTTAGTCCAGGTAGACTGGAGAAACAAATCCAGAAAAACTCATAAGTGTGTAAGAGAAAACTTTATATCAACTTTAATCTTTATATTAAGAAAACATCACAGCTCAGTCCAGAACAAATCCATAAATCTGATATTAGCCCATATGTCAATAGTAGTCCATAAATTCCTCTTTAGATTTGTGCAGCCATGCAATGATGCTGAATGCAGGAAGATCACAGACCAGGTGGGAAGTCTTTTAGATCTAGTGCTGGAGGACACATCTTGGGTTTTGAGATGGCTTCTTCTGTTCTGGGGCTCTAGATCCATCATTGTTTCTCCATGTGACTTGTCAACAGGAATTTGTAGCTGAGAGAGTGTGTGTATTGCCTTTAAGGAAGAAGAAAGGAACTCCCAGAATCCTCAAAAGAATGCCATGCCCTCATGGAGGCCTCGTTGGCTATGACCTGATTGACATGCTAGACTCTAGCCCGTCACTCAAGTTGACAGGAGATTATATAACTGCCACACTGCATAAATATATGTAGCTGTTTTGATGCTTTTATGATACAAACTTATTATTTTATAATTGCTGCTAATTTTATCTTTTCTCAAAAAAATTTTTGGACTTTTCTACTCTCCCCCCCACCCCCTGTTAGTCTTCTTGTATCATAACACATCATTTGAACATAGTAAAGGCCTAAAATATTGGTGAATTAAAATTTTAATTGAAGAGATAGCAGATATTATTAGAGGGCATGCATCCACAGAATTGCTATAATCTCTTCAATCTATAAAACATTTCAAAAATTTGTTAGAAAACTTAAATAAAAGATCTTGAAAACAGGAAGCAAGTGTAACAGAGCAGCAAGAGGAGCAACCAATCAAATCCCCGAGGAATCCCGAAACAGACTTCAGAATTGGAGGGCAGGGCTTGGCACCTCATCAGACTTGAGCAGAACACTTTTTAAAAAAATTTAATCATTTTATTGGGGGCTCATACATTGCTTTTCATCAAACATAGTTCAATACATAGTTACATATACTCTGCCAAGCACCCCCACTTGCCTGCCCTCGTCAACTGTGGCAGTCATGTGCTCATGTTAATTTTATGATTGAAATGTAGGGGTGGAGTCTAACCTGTTAATCTGGAGATAGCCATTGAGTAGCCAATGAGGTCTCTATGTGGGCATGGCTTTCTCCTGAGACTCCTGGGAAATCTCGCAATATTTCCCTCATGAAAATGAGAAGCTATCTCCCCCAGTTGTTGGGAATTAGTCTCAGAGACAATTAATAACAGACAAGACAAGCTGGCAGCATTCGAGAAGCTAGAGGAGCCGGCAGAGAGACCACACAGCTTTGCCCTGATGGAGCCAGACCACTGAAGCTGGGGCAGCCAGATGGAGACCTCTGCCAGCGATGAGTTGCTTCTGCTAATGATGGACCCTGAGCCTTGGAGGCGAGAT
>PVJH01041134.1:0-15191 GCA_004026705.1 Nesogale talazaci
CCCCTGGTTTCTGAGCAAGATGTCAGATGATGCATCAAGTTCAACAGCTTCTCCTTGACTTCTGTGTCTTCCCCTGTATGGACCAGGGTCGAATCAGGCAGCCCCCTGGACCAGGCAGCCCCTGGCACCACCTTGGCACCAGCCTCACAAGAAAGAGATGAATAACTTACTGAACTGTGTAACCCCTGCCTCTGGCATCTCAAAGAGCTTATCTCCCCAGGGAGGGCACAGTCTCTACCCGGGCAAGGCATGGAGCTCCCCCTCTAACATGCCGGGAAGCGAGTTTGGAAAAAGAGATGATTTGCTCACAGGTTATGTCCCAACCCGAAACTTGCAAACGCAACACAAGAAAACTCCCCTTTCTTTCATCAGCCCACATGCCTGTAGCTCAAACCCTATTTATGTCCCACCGCCCTAATACTGGGTACAGCTTCCCTGACCTAACTCTGTGGCCTCGGACCGTCCACGAACTCAAGATGCTCCCGTCTCTCTCTGCTGTCCTTTCCCTTCACAAACGTCCTTCACTCCTTCCAATAAAGCCTATATATATGCTTTTCATCCCCAAACTGAGCTCTCTCTCCTTCCTGCGGCTCCGTGTCAACCTCTCATCACCCACAGCCTTTACAGTCTCTCCCTATTCACCCAGAGACTCTCCCACCACCCCCAGTTGTCTGAGACGGTCATCCGAACTCAGAGATGGCACAATGAATTCACCAGGCAGTGGCCGGTAGCCTAGGAATCTTTGACCAGCATGATCTTGCCCTCCCTTCCCTAAAGGAAGCAGGGGCTCCCCCCACCCCGCCCTGACTCTCTGGACACTGAGCAGCGGCTTCTATAAGCCATGACATGGCAGGAACCTGCCGACAATAATGAGCGCTGCCTCCCTGACACACAATGAGACCAGAGGCTTCTTGAAGTCTTGGAAGCTCAGAAACAATGGTCTGGGCAGGAGAAGCAAGCCTCGGACAGGATCTGACCACGTGTCCCAGGACACCAACGGCCGTGACACCTCTGAGGATGAGGGCTAGATGAAGACTCTCTTGGGGGACAGCGTGGTAGGCTCCAGCTTGTGTCCTTCTGAGGAACAAACGCTAAGCAGCTGAGACTCGAATTCTTTTTGTGAGCTCTGCGTAGCCTGGGTATATGACGGGAGTGCTAAGGATATCTTGCTTCTCTTTGTCTGGGGTCCTTGGGGGACCACTGAGCCCGAGGGACAGTCAGGCCGAACTGAGCAAGCTTGGCTTCTTGCACTTGAGTTGCCTTTCTTCTTCAGTGTGGTTTGGCTAGATGGCCAGGTTTTGGGTGGAGACGGTGGTGCGGTAGAGAATTCAAATTCATTGATCGTGAGCGAGAGGACCAAGAGCACATATTCTACGTTTGGAAATTTGCCATGGGAAAGCAGCAACGTGTCTATTGAATGTGGCATTGCACTAAGAGAGGGCAATTCACGCGCATCTCTTATTTTGCCTATTCATGTAACGGGTCCTGAGAAAATGTGCTTGTTTTTTCTCTTTCGGGGTACACTCCTTCAAGATTTAGCATACCAAGTCTATTAATCTTTCTGCCTTGATCTTCAGGGCAATCGTTAAATAAACATTTTTTGGGGGGGGGGGATTTCCAGGATGGAGTTTATTTACTGATTGATGCATTAAGTCACATATCATATACTCCCATAGTTCAGGGACATCTTGTAAGCGTTGCATAGGCACCATCACAGTCTATTAGACTCCTCAGGTGGAAACACCTCCGTCCTTGGCTTCTGTGGAGGTCATGTACTTGATGTCCATTTCATGATTGGGATGTAGGGGCGGAGTCTAGCCTGTCCATGGAGGTAGCCGATGAGTAGTCAATGAGACCTCTGTGTGGGCACGGCCTTCTCTGAGAATTCTGGGAAGTCTCATGATATTTCCCTCGTGGAGATGAGAGACCACCTTCCCGGTTGTTGGGAGTCGCTTGACTGACAAGACAAGATGGCAGTGTCCGAGGAACTGAAGAAGCTGGAGGAGAAACCACACAACCTTACCCTGAGGGAACCAGACCTCTGAAGTCAGAGGAGCCACAGAGAGACCCCTGCCAGTGCTGAGATGTTTCTGTCACCAATGGATACTGCTGATGGACCCTGAGTCCTAGAAACGAGGAGCCATGAGGGGACCCCTGCCAGAGGCAGGACTCTGCACCCACTGGCCTGTGACTTTGTGAGATGGAAGGAGACTTTATAGACTGGTATCAGACATATGAGCTAATATCAGACTTAGAACTTTGAATGGGACTGGGTTGGGATGCTTTCTCAATGTCCCATTCCTCTTGTATATAAACCTTTCCCTTATATACATATGCGTGTCTATGAATTTGCTTCTCTAGTTTACCCAGACTAGCACAGCTTCCCATGAGAAGAATGCACGTTGAAGCCTGGTTTGGAATCCAAGTGGGTTTTTATAAAGGATAGAAGATGTTTCAGGACTTACACAAGCACCCTCAGGGCCCTTCACACCCACATGGTAGCCGGAGGCACAGCAGCCTGGCCAGTCAAGGAGCAGCTGGAAAAGAAGGTGGTGGGCTTCAGATTCTGGCTTTTCAGGGCCCTCTGCTGGGCCCTGGTCTATCATACTGGTTGACCCCATTTGCCTGAATTAAGTCCATCTGGCCTTAATGGGGTCCCTCCCAAGTGCCCTGGTTTCCTATCTCAAAGGTCTGGATGGGTGCATGCCCTCTAGCCTGGAACAGTTTTCAACTTCCTGTAAGGGGTGGAGGGAGACCTGGGCATGTAGATGGACAAACCCTGGTTTCTGCCTCTAACTCCCTAACAAGTTCTAGAGCATTCTTCCCCCATACCATGTTCATAATTTGCTCCTGGATTTGGTTTGGGCCAGATCCAAGGGAAGGAAGGCACTCCGACATTATGGTCTTTCTATAGTCACCACTTCTGTGCTACATAAACTGGAAAACATACCCCCCAAAGGAAAAAAATAAATTATATATATTCATTATATCCCTATCTATCATCTCTCTCTCTCTCTCTCTCTCTCTCTCTATATATATATATATATATATATATATATATATATATATAACAGAAAGAAAGACTAGGTCACAGGCTAAAATAAAGCAGAGAAAATATCTTTTTCTTCCCAGAGAAAATATCTTAAGCAAATGCAAACGCAGTTCCTTATGGTTCACCAAACGTTCTCCCACCTCTACACCCTACAAGAAAAAAAAGAATGCACCAACATACATATGTTTATAAACCTATGTTTATTGCATCAATTTTCATGATAGAAAAAAGATGGGAAAAGCAAAAAATTCCCTTTAGAAAGGTACAGATAAGCAAATGCCACTACATTCATACAATGGAACAGTGTGTATCCATTAAAAAAAGACTTCTCTTAAAAAGCGCAAGACAGGGACAAAACTAGAGAAATCAATGCTAAACCAAATCAATCTCAGAAAGATAAATACTTAATGGTATCATTATTATTACTTTTTTTTTTAATTTTTAGGCATCACTACCCTCCGGTGGTGGGAGTAGGAGGCCTAGCTTTTGTTCCTGTGAGCCGGAATTGAACCTCCATCCCAGTGGGCCACAGTCCCGTGCACAACCACTACACCACCAGGGCTCAGCCCCCCATTATTATTACTTTTTAAAAAGCTTGGCAGAAGAAATAACACACTTTTTTAAAGGAAGGTTTTACATATAGGTTACATACACTGAAATGGATAAGATATCAAATCATTCATAAAAGACAACCAATGGTTTTGAATTTGGAGAGCAAACTAATACAAAAAGAAAAATTAAAATCACAGACAAAAAAACTGAAAAAAAAACTATACAGACAAGACAGTAACAAAACATTAAACAGGGGCTGAGCCCCGGTGGCTCAGTGATTGAGTGCGGGACTGCAGCCCACTGGCTGGGCGGTTCAAATCCAGCAGCAGCTCTCCAGGAGCAAGGCTGGGCCTCCTACTCCCACCACCAGAGGGCAGTGAATGCCTCCCCCCCCAAAAAAAATCCCAAAACATTAAACAGAGCTTTGTGGGTATACTTCGTGTAAGACAGATGTTTGTTCTTTTGACAATCTGCAGTAGTTTCCCTTGAGTCCTTGCCCAAAGGCACTGATTCCTTTTCCATGTGCCTTTTTCAATGTCCCACCTTCACAGGCATTTGAAGCATGGACATGACCATTGCTTGCTTGAATCAGCCAGCCTTAGCGCTTCAAGACACATCTTCATGAGGGACCGTCTTCCTCCTCCAGGGACACCACCTCTACAGGTGAGGGTCTAGGTCTGGCCTGCCAGAGGTCTCAGGAGTTGGGGACCCTTCGCCACCTGCGAGTTGCTGAGAACCATCTAATGAGTAGAAAGATGGACCCCTGAGCGTCACGGATGCAGCAGCAGCAGCAGAGGGCCAGGTTTGGCAGGTGCCCCCTCTGGCGCAGGACGCTAATCCAAGGATGCGGGACATCTGCTGGCAACAGATGTTGGGGGCGGCATGGCCGTGCGCATCCAGTAGTGTCCCCAGACCAGAAATCTCCCTGTCTCTGCTCAACATTCCCCCTCAGAGACTGCCCGGGATGCTGGGCAGCGCTCGCCTGCAGGGCCTCCCCTGTCCTGCCCACAAGCCACCCTGGCAGCTTCTCTCTCTCTCTCTCTCTCTCTCTCTCTCTCTCTGCAAGCTGAGCAGCGGCTGCACACAGCTATGGAATGGCAGGAAGCAGCAAAAAAGGATCATGGTTGCCGTCCCCTCACCCTCCAGGAGATCACAGAGTTCCACCAGAAGCGTCCGCACCTCTGCCAACATCGCCTGCCCAGAGCTCCTCGGTGCATGCTGCTCCCTGCTGCTGCCCCCCACACAGGCATGCCCCGGCCGGGAGCATGTATCCACCCTGCACAGGGGGAACCACAGAGGCTGTCACAAGCAGATCCTTCAGAAGTGGAGCAGACAGATGAGTCCTCCTGTCTGCCGTTGGACAGTCTGAGGTTGGTGTTTCACTGACCCCTCCCCCCTAGACGGAAAAGTGCTCCACAGAAAACCCCGCTTCAGACCCACGACAGACTGGAAGTTACTCAATGCTTTCACACCGTCCCTGTGCTTAAAGTAAACTGGCACCCTTGCCAACCAGCCCTAAGATTCCCTTCCCCATCTTCCAGTGACACTAACCCCACGTCCAAGGACACTGCGACCTTGCAGAATTGCCGAACCTAAGCTGCTCACCTGTCTTGCTTCTTCCAGAAGTCCTCAGGTTACCAATGGCCCCAAGCCAAGTATGCCAACCCCAGGATCACCAGATCACCAGACCCTGGATCACCTCATCAGCCCACCTGAGTAGGAAGTGTGTGGACCCCAAAGCCCCACCTGAAGTCCCTTTAGTCAGCAGGAAGCAGCTAGACACATCTTCGCCCCGTACTCCAAAGATATGGGTCTGTACTCCTTCGGGGGCAGGGGGAGGTGAGGGGGGGAATGATAGTTAGCTAGATATACTGTATTTTTTTAAGTTTTTAGGCATCACTGCCCTCTGGTGGTGGGAGTAGGAGGCCCAACCTTTGTTCCTGTGAGCCGGAATTGAACCTCCATTCCAGTGGGCCGCAGTCCCGCGCACAATCACTACGCCACCGGGGCTCAGCCCTATACCGTATTTTTCTATTACTGCACCTGACCATAAGACACCCCCAGCTTTTAGAGCAGGAAAACAAGGGAAAAAATGTTCTGAACCAAATAATACCGGTATACTAAAATATTTATTAGACTAAAGCAAAATACGGGAATATTTAACAGCGTCAACTCAACCATGGTGTTAAGAACCATCATCACTTTCATGTACAAATGGGGGGAGGTATGAGCTGTGCCGGTCATGTGACCTGAATGACACGGAGACTCCAGGAGGTGGGAATTCCCGTGAACACAGCCCTTCGCTGCATGCAAACGGAAGCAGACAGTAAATGGGCGCATGTGATCCTAAGTAAATGTTCTGGGGTACCACACCTTCGGACCATAAGACACATGCTCATCTCACCCCCACTTTGTGGGGGGGAGTGCATATTATGGTCTAAGAAATACGGAACATAGGAACAGGGAATCATCGCTCCCATGACTGCAAAGGTCCCCTTAAAAGATGCTGGGAAGAAATCAGGTGACCATTAGACATCTATGAGGACACAAAGTAAGTATGCTCAAATTAAATCATCCAGCCAGGAGGGAGGTACACCTGGGTGGTCCAAACTCCTGCTGGGTTTCGCTTCAGACAGGTTGGCTTAACCCAGGCAGTAGGGTCAACCAATATGTTTAATCAGGCCTCCCCCAGCCTAGTGGGGTGGGCTAGAATAAAGACAGGGAACTTGTTCTGGGACTTGCTCTCACTCTCTCCACCCCCACCCCCCACCCAGCGATCTTGCTTGCCTCACGTCCTCCCTGTCCCTGTCTTCTTACACCTTCTTCCTTGACCGCTCTGTCCCAGGGATCCCCCCCCACCCACGTTCTGCACGTGTGGGTGTGCTGCTTGACAAGACTTCACGGGACCAGCTGTGAGCCTCAGCAAGACTCCCCCATGGCTCAGTGCACTCCCCTGAACCAGCACGTCCTCCTTAGAGGCTGTAAAACATGAAGCTTCTCCCCTCCTACTTGGATGGTAAAATGTGCTTTGACTTGAATTCTTTCTCTTTCTCCTTGAATTCTCTTCTCAGCCAAACACCGAGGCATGACCCACTGGAGAGCGTTACAGTTCTTCCTTGGTTTGTTCTCTGACTTTTAAATATCCGTACTTCGGGCGCTCATTCGGCTTCTTTGGTCATGTGATCCCGCCTTCATCAGGACCAGGGTCTGCTCTGTGTAAATCAAGAGTGAAGCCGCTGGAAACTGCCTCTGTTTCTTAAAAAAAAAAAAAATCATTTTATTGGGGTGCATACAGCTAATTGCAACATATGCATACATACATACATACATACATAGTGTCAGTATTTACATATTTTTTGGATGTGGGGTGTGTGCTCATACAACTGTTAGCACAATCCAGAGACACACATCGATTGTCTCAGACACATTTGTTGTCATCATTCTCAAAACATTTGCTTTCGGCTGAGCCCCGGTGGCGTGGTGGTTGTGCGCGGGACGGCGGCCCACTGGGACGGAGGTTCAATTCCAGCAGTGGGGCTGGGCCTCCTACTCCCACCACCAGAGAGCAGTGATGGCCCCCAAAAAATAAAAACAAACAAAACAACAACAACAAAACATTTGCTTTCTATTTGAGCCTTTGGTATCACCTCCTGAATTTTGCCCTCCCTCATGACCCTTCGACAATTTATAAATTATCGGTATTTTGGCTTATCTTAGACTGTCTGACATCTCCCTTCACCCACTTTTCTGTTGTCCATCCCCCAGGGAGGAGATAATATGGAGATCCTGGTAATTTGTCCCTCCTTTTCACCCTATCATCCCTCCACCCTCCCAGTATCCCACTCTCAGCACTCGTCCTAAAGGGATCATCTGTCCTGGATTCTCGTGTCTCCAGTTCCCATCGGTACCAGTGTTCATCCTCTGGTCTGGCTGGATTTTTGGAGTCCTTCTTCTTGGACTATGAAGTCACCAATCGGAGTGGCCTCTTCTGCGATGAGACATGTGACAGTAACAAGTGGAAGGACAGTGCTGGGGGTGATGGAGGGAAAGAGGAGAGCCTGTTCCACTGGAGGGCGTGTGACCATCAGCAGGGCCGTGGGGCCTGAGGACCGCGTCCGCCTCAAGTGGCTCAGAGGACTGACCACAAGTGAGGATGGAAGCACAATATGGGTGGGTATGTGGAATGGCTATCCCATGTCCCTGAGGGATAAATGCATCACAAGACGCTGGCACATGCCCGGGAGGCACTGAGGTGTCAGCATGAAGGCTAGAGCAGTCATGGCATGAGCTCTGTGACGTACAAGGTGTGTCCAGGGTTGATTCTCTCAAAGTCCTATGAGTGGTGGGTGAATAGCTGGGTGACTTGGGAGTGTTTATTGTGACGGAGTGTGAAGAGATGGTCATGATGAATGAGTACATCGGTGAACTCAATATATCCTCGGTGCACCTCTGGGACTCTCTCTCCGTCCTGGGAGTGGTGGGAGAGTAGCTGGGTGACACAGGAGAGGCTCTCAGTATTGGTGAAGACTCACTTGGTGATGGTAGGAAAAGGGTGCAGTCTGTTGTTGACCATGGAGAGTCTCTGAAGGAGGTGGGTGAAGAGATGGAAGTCATGGATGGGGAACTTGGTGAACTCAATGGATCCTCTGTGTACAATGAGATCTTTTTAAGAGTGCTGGGAGTGGTGGGAGAGTAGCTGGGTGACACAGGAGAGTCTCTGGTGGGTGAGCTTGATGAAATGAAAATCACAGAACTGTGAGTGCTTAATGTGTCCTCTGGGGGCTCTCTCAGAGATCTCGGGCTGGTGGGAGAGTAGCTGGGTGACACAGAAGGAGAGGCTCTTGGTATGGGTGGTGACTGGCTTGGTGATGGTAGGAAAAGGGTGAGGTCTGTTGTTGACCCTGGAGAGTCTCTGAAGGAGGTGGGCGAAGAGATGGAAGCCACGGATGGGGAACTTGGTGGACTCAATGCATCCTCTGTGTACATTGAGGTCTTTCTAACAGACCTGGGAGTGGTGGGAGTGTAGCTGGGTGACACAGTAGAGTCTCTGGCAGGTGAGCTTGATGAGATGAATATCACAGAACTGTGAGTGCTTAATGTGTCCTCTGGGGGCTCTCTCAGAGATCCCGGGCTGGTGGGAGAGTAGCTGGGTGACACAGGAGGAGAAGCTCTCTGACTTGGTGATGGAAGCAAAAAGGTGTGGTATGTGGTTGATACCAGAGGGTCTCTGAAAGCTGTGGGTGAGGACATAGGAGTCAGGGATGAGAAGCTTCCTGAACTCAATGTATCCTCTGCGTGTTCAGGGGGCTCCTTCGGAGAACTTGGGATGGCCGAATGGCTGAGCGAGAAGACATATCCGGCATAGGTAGCGGGTGAAGACATGGAAGGCCAGGAGGGGAAGCTCTGTGAGGTCCATGTGTCTTCTGTGTGCGTGGGGCAATCTCTCAGGAAGCTGAGGAGGGTGGGAGAGTCACTGGCAGATAGTGGAGACTCTCTGTGGGCTGGAAGCGAGTGAGTTGGTGATGGGAGGACAAAGGTGTGGAGTCTCGTTGAGGATTCCGATACCTCTGACTTAGGGCTGAGGGGTCCTTCCCCGGATGTGTCCACAGAAGACATGAGGGAGGACGACACTTTCCTAATCTAGATTCCCACAGTGACAGGCTTCTCTGATTCTCCAAGGTGGCGGGCAATCTCAGCTCGTGAGCTGGTGAGGAACTTAGGAGGAAACGGCATCCGGTTGTGCCTTCAGGCTGTGTCTCTCTTCTCCAATTCCATCAGCCAGGCCACGATGGCCAAGGTCCTAAGCAACTGATCTTCTCGCAAGGTTCTGTAGAGGAACACATAAATAAAAAAATGTAATTCGCCGCAGGGAGTCCATGCTGAGTCATCAAAACCCTCTAGGGAACTGAGTGAATTAGGTTATAAGCACCAGGATGCCTTCCTAAGACAGTGGACTTTTGTATACAAACAAGGTTTTTTTGTTTGTTTGGTTTTTTTTAGGCATCACTGCCCTCAGGTGGTGGGAGTAGGAAGCCCAGCCCCACTGCTGGAATTGAACCTCCATCCCAGTGGGCCGCAGTCCCACGCACAACCACTACGCCACCGGGGCTCAGCCCCCCAAACAAGGGTTTTGAAACGGGTAGGACTTTCTATGTTTAGCTATGTAAGACAGGCAGGAGTAACAATCCAGAGGAGAAAACAAAGATTCGCATGGTTAAGCGGAGACGTGGCAGAGGAGCTGGCAGGGGAAAGGACAGGCGACAAGTTCGGGAACAGCAAAGCTGTAAAATTAATGGTGAGGATCCCCTAGGGTGCCTGGTAGGGTTGGATCAAGGACCACGTAGCCAAGAAGAATGACTGAGAGGTGAATGAAGGTCAAACATGATTGTGGGGGTCCGGCCAGGCAGCCCCTCAGACCAGGCAGCCCCTTGCACACCTTTGCACCAGTCTCACGAGAAGTAAATAAACACCCTGATGAACTGTGTGACCCCTGCTTCTGGCCTCTCACAGATCATATCTCCCCAGCTAGGGCCCAGCCTTTACCTGGACAGGGCACTGAGCTCCCCACTTTAACATGCCAGGAAGCAGAGATGATCTGCTCACAGGTCATCTCCCAAACGGCTAAGACCGTTCTGGGTCAACAACAGACCCCTCCTTGTTCTTACCGTCACCAAGTCAGTCACTGCCAACCCTGGGAGACTCTGCTCTCACCCAACGACTCAAGCACACACTCAGATCTCCGAGTCTCAACATACAGAACACTTCTTTTTGTGCGTCTGGGCATCATCGCCCTCTGGTGGGAGTAGGAGACCCAGCCTTGCTCCTGGAGAGCTGCTGCTGGATTTGAACCGCCAAGCCAGTGGGCCGCAGTCCCGCACTCAACCACGACACCACCAGGACTCAGCCCCTATACAGAACATTTCAACCACACCCACATCCACACTTCACGGAAGTCCACTTGTGACTGGTAATAAACCACACCAGACAGCGTCTAACTGTTTCTGTAGGGGCCGTTCTAAGGCTGTAAATCGAGATGAGGACGCAAACACTTCTTCTGCAGAGAGCCTGGTGATTCCAAACTTTTGTTCTTGAGTTTACACCAGCTGGGCGCCAAGGAGGGCCATCTAGAGACGGAATGCAAAGGAATCACTCACCGTTGAGGGAGGAGTGTGGCCGTTGGCAAAGAGTCGGGGCGGGCTTCAGGTGGAGGACTTCTGGCAGGGGGGACACTATCCGACGGTCAGGTCAGCTAGCAAGCAGCCGCTTCCCAGTCCAAGACTCAGGTGCTCTCTGGTCAGACGGGAGATCCAGAAGGACAGTGAGCCTGATGGAACACTCTATGTGTACAGGGTGGGAGCCACTCCGTAAGGAGACTTTCTCGCTAGGTGGTCTCCACAGAGTAGGTCAACTCAGGGAATTAGGCCACTTGCACCTGAGAGGGGCACCTTTCTTAGGCACATGAGGCCTTGGAGGCTACCTCAGCTTGAGCCAGGCTCTTTTTTGGAATACCCTGAAGAGGTTTTGCGCAGCAGGTTTGCAAGGACGATTGTGGATGAAATTGACGAGGATTGGGAGATGAAGCAGGCCATCACCTATGAAAACCCCCTGGGAACCATTCTTCCCTGTAGGATCTCTTTGGGGACTTTTTGTCTTTGTTTTTTGGGGTATCACTGTCCTCTGGTGGTCTTGGGAGCTGCTGCTGGATTTGAACCGCCAAGCCCGTGGGCCGCAGTCCACCCCTGCAGGAGCTCTTTGATCCTTGTAGGGAAGTGATCTTTCAGGAGGAACAAACAACTCCTAAATAATTTGGCTACACTGGAGCCTGTACACTGGTACAGATAAGCGCTCTGGACACCCGGAATCCAGGAGAGATAAAGTGCTCAGGAACAATAATGGGAATAGCGACATCCTCAGAGCATGGGGGAGGGAGAGAAAGAGGAACCCATTGCAATGACTGACGTACACCCCAGCCACCCTCCAGGGTTATGAACAAAAGAAGTAAGGGTTAATGGAGATAGGGGAAGGAATGAGATACGAAAATACTCTGCAATCGATAAAGGGTTCACATGCATGTGAGGATGGGAAAAATGAGGAGCTGATTCCAAGAGCTGAAATAAAAGAAAACAAGCTTCGAAAATGATTATGGTAGCAAATGCACAAATGAGACTGATAAAATTAATGTGAGGATTCTTATTGGAGTTGCAAGAGCTCCCAATGAAATTACTCAAATCAAATATATCAAATAAAAAGCAAGATACCGGGCTGAGCCCCGGTGGCGTAAGTGGTTGAGTGCAGGACTGCAGCCCGCGGGCTTGGCAGTTCAAATCCAGCGGCGGCTCTCAGGAGCGGCACTGGGTGGCTCCCCCAACCACCAGAGGGCAGTGAGGCCCACAAAAAAAAAAAAGTAAGCAATAAAATGACTCATTTTTTAAAAAGGGGGGGAGGGGAAAGGGGAGTTTTGTTTTGTTTTTTAAAGAGGAGCTTGTACCCAGGGCTCAAGTGGAAAATGTTGGGAAATGTATGTGGAAACATGTGTGCAAATGTGCTTGATACAAATGATGTACTGAATGTTGTAGTAGCTGTAAATAAAATTTTTTTAAAAAGATACCAGAGATTGGATGTTGCACACCTTATTAATCAAAAGAAGTCCTTCCTTTGCAGTACGCTAAAGAGGACTTGTTCAGCAGATTGGTAATGAGTTTTATCATGTTGTCCCGAATGTGAGTGCAAGATCAACTTGATTTTGCTCTTTCAAGCAAGATATTATGAGTGAGAACCCTGAGGAATTGATTGATCGATCCCTGCTTTCAGGATCAATGGGCAGCTCTTCCAAACAAAGAGCTGATGTCAGCTGAACCCTCTGAGAGACCAGCAGTTCTCAAACTTCCTGATGTCATGACCCTGTAATACAGTTCCTCGTGTGGGGATGACCCCATCCCAACCATAAAATTGCTTTCATGACTACTTCATAACTATAATTTTGCTACTGTTATCATCCCAGCAACCCCTGTGGAAGGGTCGTTCGACCCCCGAGGGGGCCGCTAGCCACAGGTTGAGGATCGCTGCCATAAACCATCGAGATTGAAAGGAAGAGAAAACAAAATTGGGAATGACTTCCTTTCTGCCTGCCTTTGACCCTAGTGTTCTGCTTGGTGGACTCTCTCTAGGTAAGAACTAACAGATAGTGAACACCAAAGACTCCTAACATGTCTGGGATGCCAGTCCAAGGTGTTCACCTGGACACTCGACTGGTCCCCAGAAGACAAAGGAGACCAAGGGCATGAAGCCAATGTTTGAAGTGTAAGTCAATTGCCATTCCATTATGATAAGCTGAGTTGTAATGAAAACAGTTGTACTGACAATCTACTGAGTTTTCATGGAAAGACACACGGAGCTCACCCGCTTCTCCTGCTTCTCACCAGCTTCTCTTCATCCACAACCTTTGCAGAATCTCCCTATCCAGCCAGTTACTCTCCAACCACCACCAGTTTTCTGAGTCTCCAAACACACATTGTGTTCGCCAAGCTGCTTATCCATGACTTCTTTCTTCACCCACTGCCTTCAGAGACCCCCGGCTCCTCCATCAACAACCTTATTCCTTTCATTACCGTATGAGTCACCAAAGCTCTGACTCCCCTGTGTCACTGACACCTGTGGTGGGCTCAGAGTCGATCATGACACAGAACACACGCTGAAGGAACCAGATTTCTCCTTCTTCCCTCCCAACTCTTCACCCTCACACCTCAGAGACTCCCCCTCGCCACCCAGCGACTCTCCCAGCAGTCCCAGGATCTTCAGAGAGACACCCGATCAGACATGAGGAACTTGTCTAGCTTCTCCCCTTAGCCTTTATCCCTTTACCCACAACCTGCTAAGACCCTGCTGGGTCAACAGCAGACCCTTCCTTGTTCTTCCCGTCACCAAGCCAATCACTGACTGAGAGACTCCCAACACTCTCCCACCACACTCAGGTCTCTGAGTCTCCACTCACAGAGCCTTTCAACCACAATCACACACACACACTTCACCGAAGTTCACTTGTGACTGATAATATCCACATTAGACAGTATAGCTGTTTCTGTAGGGGCAGTTCTAAAGCAGTAAATCTGGACAGATAGACGAACACTTCTTCTGCAGAGAGCCTGGTGGTTCCAAACTTTCGACCTTGAAGTTACACCATCTGGGCTCCAAGGAGGGCCGTTCATAAATGGAATTCAAAGCAATAACTCACCATTTAGGGAGCTTGGCTGTGACAAATAGTGGGGTCGGGCTTCAGGTGGAGGGCTTCTGGCAGGGACTGAAAACATCCAAAAGTCAGGTCTGCTAGCAGGCAGCCGTTGCTTCCCAGTCCAAGATTCAGAGATTAAATGCTCCCTGGTCAGATGCGAGATCCAGGACAGAGAGCCTGGTGGAACACTTTCAAGTATACAGGGTGTGGACCACCCCCTAAGGAGGCCTTTCTCTCTCTGATTGGCTGCTCCGAGAATATCTACTCATGGAACTGAGGGGATTAGGTCAATTACACCTGGGAGGGGCACCTTTCTTATGCAAACGAAGCAGTGGAGGCTACCTTGGCTTGGATCAAGTTTACCTTATGATTCCAAGTCAGATCTCTTCACCAAGTTCCCCATCCATGACTTCCATCTCTTCATCCACCTCCTTCAGAGACTCTTCAGGGTCAACAACAGACTGCACCCTTTTCCTACCCTCACCAAGTCAGTCACCACCCATACTGAGAGCCTCTCCTGTGTCACCCAGCTACTCTCCCACCACTCCCAGGGCGGGGAGAGAGTCCCAGAGGTGCCCAGAGGATATATTGAGGCCGAGTGATGTCAACTTCACTTCCCGCCAGGAGAGTGGGAACCCCTGAACTGAGCTAGTCCTGGGTGACCTGGTTCAGGGTCTCCCAGACCTTTCCAGAGGCCCTGGCTCGTCGCCATGGCTGCTAAAAGATCTGGGTCCAGTACAAGCGATGTCTGTGTCCTGTCGGGACCATCGTGACTGGTCTCGTCGCAGGGGAGGCATTGAGGTGTGAGGACAGAGCCAGTACAAGTATTGTTCTTTCTCATAGGCCCTGAGCCTCCTCTGTCTGGCGGAAGAGGCAGCCTCTGTCCTACCCTTGTGGAAATTCTTGGTCCAGTAAGAGCCTCCTATTTATCCCCAGACAACCCACAGGCAGAGAGAGTTCACTTGGGGATTGTCTGGTTCCAGGGCCTGGTATGAAGCATTGGGCTATCAGCCTAAAGGTCAGGGGTTCTCGCCCACCAGCTGCCCCATGCGCGACAGATGAGGCACTCTGCTTCCATACAGATTTCAGTCTTGGAAACCCGCGGTGGGGAGGGGGGGCGGGCACGGTTTGACCCTGCCTGAAAGGTTGTCAGTGTGAACCTGCCAGCCCCTTCAGGCATGAAAACGAGGCTCGTGACAGGCAGTTCTTCTCCGCTCTGTGAGACCCCTGGGAGCCTGAAGGTTGGGTTTGGATGGCTCTGTGGTGAGTGCACTTGGGTGCGAAGGAAAAGGTCGGAGGGTGGAAGCCACCAGTCACCAAATGAGGCAGGTTTTGAATAAATGACAGTCGCTATAACGT
>PVJH01041135.1:0-15191 GCA_004026705.1 Nesogale talazaci
TCAGCTCCCTGGCATTCTGTGCTGAAACTCCAGAGCTGCCAGCACTAACTTCATGCCAGGTGACAAATGATCTGAGTGCCCACAGCTGCAGCTGCTACTTTATAAGTACTCGCCCCTTCTTCCACTAATGAGCTGGGGACCAGGAAGGAGTAGAGCTTAGTAACCAAGACCTTTTCTGTTAGCCTTTGGTTCACAGAGGCAAGAGAAGCCTCCTCTCCCCTGTTGGCAGCACAGCTACAAATCCTTTGTTATTTTCCCCCTAGCACTTGTTAAAAGAGCAGTGTGCATGCGACTAATTCCCATTTTTATATATCTTTATGGCAGGCTGTGGCTTGCTCATAAATAATTTCCATGTAAAAAACAACAACAATGTGATTTTTTTAAATTAATTTATTTATTTTAGGAAACAGCACTAAAGCATGCCAGTGCCTCTGAGGTTCCTTAAGGTTAATTCTTGCTGCTAAGAACTCTTCTGATTTGCCCTAACTCTCAGCAACTCTAGACTTGGGAATATTCTACCTGCAGTTATACAATACCCCAGGGACACAGGTATGCGCCAAGGTATCTATTACAGATGTAAATAGCTTTGCTAAATGAAGGCAAGTCTTGCTACTTTTATAGATCCCTCCACATTTCACATATCATTTTCCAAATGACGTTTCACTTCAAATGGTTTACTTGAGGAGAAGGAACTTTCTCCTTCTATTGCAATGACAGGTATAGCGTGTCTAATTTAGAGAGCAACTGGAAATATTTCCAGTTTGCCCTTTAAAAACCCCTGTTCTCTGACTGCCTCTATGCATTTGAACTTGTTGAAAAAAAAATAAGAATTGAATCATTACCCAATTATTTAAACAAACAAACTAACATGCTTAGTAAGAGGCAACTTGTGCCCTAAGAGTTATATGGAGATCCAAAGAAAGCAGGGACTCTCTTTCCTATGAAGAGCTTATAACTTGTTTGCAGGGGCTGACAAAAAATCATGATAAAGTGGTTCCGTGACACTGACTACAGAGCATGGTAATATGCGCACACGCACACTGAGAAGGAGACGTCTGCATTCTAAGAAGGGACAACAGGCTATGGGATCCAATAGCTGGAACACTTACGTTATCTGCTTATGTTTTTAATCTGTGTGTCTTTGAACACCCGGGCTGTCAATACATAAAGAAATTGCACACTTTTTTTTTCAGGGCTTTGCATTTGTAACTTTTCAAAATGATTTTCGAAGTGATATGGTCCCTGAAATAAACTGCTTATTTTCTGTTTCATCTATAGTGGAGGATCTTAACAAAAGCAGCTTTATAAAGAAAGTTCCATTTAGATTGTTCTAAGGAACACAACAGCTCTAAGTGAACCACTCGGGGGGAAACCTGCAGTGCACACTGCAGTATTTTTCCCCCAAACTGAACACCCAGCATTACCTGAAGAGGCATGCCTCCCCTATCCATTAGTCTCAGGCCGAGTCATGCCCCAGGGCTGAGAAGAAGGTGAACATCATGGGCCACTGTGTCTTGACTGCCTCCTTTCACATGGGCTAAAAATAAAGCATCAACAGCCAGGTCTGGCAGGATGGAGACCAGAGCTGGTGTGGGAATTTATCTTATTGACACTGATGAGAAGAAAAGCCTGACTCTGCGCAGAATCCCTCAAAATGAAACTGAGATCTTGTATTCTCATGTCTAACAGACACATGTAAAGCCCACTCAACATATATTTTTCAACTGAAAAAATCTACCCCTGAATGTATTTTAGATGAGTCACGTAAGAGCAAATGAAGATACCTAAGTTGTCATCCCAGGACGGCCTCTGTTTCATCACAGGAGAAACTCCAGGCTAGGGGAGATTTCATTTTTAAGGTGCACTGGCAAGGCTTATTTATTTCTCATTTGATTTCTAATTGAATTTTTTTCAAAACCATGTTGTAATTGATACAGATATCATAACCTTCCATAGTTTAACCATATCAACTAGTGCTGCACAATTATTACCACAATGCTCCTCTCCTTCTTGAACTTCGGACATCAACCCTTTTGTATCCCCAGTTCCTCAACCCCAAGCGCCACTGTTGTAACCCCACCCCTGCCAGAAACCCTCATTCTAGGGCTACTCCTATAGGTTCATCAGTCTTGGGTTTCATATGCTGAAAAACAGATAAACCGATAACAACAGTTCAAGAGGGTGACCCCAATGATGTAACACAGTTGTGATAAACCCCAATATGCACAAACGAAAAACACTGAAAATGTTGAAAACCACATCAGGCCTAATGTGCTCCTGTTTCCAAGACATGGCACATTCATCTACAATTTGCATGCGTGAAAAACTTGCAAAAAAATTACTGTTAAATGTCTATTTTTCTTTAGTATCATCCTTTCAAAAGAGAAAACTTTTTTTTCTTCACTAGTTTCTATGCCTGTCACTGTCCATTTGAAAAAAACAAACCCTCCAACTCTAGAGCTGAGCACACCGGGCTAGAGAAGAACTGCCCCTGTATATGCAGTTGGGAGATGTGACCCCAGACACATCTCAGTACCTTGAAAGACAGTGGATGCGAAGACTTTAGCATTTCTCACATGATCCCTCTCTAGGCCTGGGTCTAAGGAGCTGTTGCTGTTACTGCACAGGGACCAGACTTTTGGTGAGGTTCGAGACCATTTGACGTAACCTAGATGGCAGACAACCAAGTAGGAAAACACTGACATATGCTAACGAGGGGACAGTCAGCCCTCAAACTTGGCAAGCGTTTCTCTTCATCGGTTTGGGTTACATACCTACGAAGTCTACCACAGGATTATTAAGATGAACAGATGCATTCTACCTGAGTAATCCCCTTGTTTCAAATTATTTGAATATATATATATGCAAGATTCAGTGTATAAGAGATTAAACACAGAATATCACAGAATAACACAGATATTTTAAATATCAACAGTGGCTATTTTAGGGAACTTGTTGGCACTGACACCAGGCAAGGGAATCAGCAGGAGCAACAGCTCCAAAGACTTGGTAGAATTTGAGCGTCATCATCCAGGATGGCTTCAGAAAAAGGAGATGTGAATGACATAGAACCCCAGTCTTCTTCTCAGCTCATCTTCTAAAAATGTTCCCCATTCAATGGGTTAGTGTTTTAGCAAATATTACAATGCACTGGGTACGATGGTAGGCCATGCCTTGGAACTTAAAGTCTAAAAAGTAGATAGACAGGAAACACATGATGAGATGGTTCTCACACTTCCTTCACGCTGGCTTTTTCTGTTATGTGCACATGCTCAGTGCTTCTCAAAGAGTTCCGAATGGCCTGCATTGTTAGTGGCACTGTGGATGGAGCAATAAGGATATCCAGCAATTTTATGCTAAAGTTCCAGGCTATTCCCTATGCTGACCCACCTCCTTTTCGAAAAGGGACTTTGCTCTCCTCCGAGACCAGTGAAAAAGGAGGTGCCGTCGCACACAGACCCGTCTCCTGCCTCCACTCCAGGCAACTGCCGCCTGCTGCTGCTCCAGAACCCTCTTCTTCACCTACCTGCATCAGACTCTCACTGGGAAGAGAGACCTTCCGATTTAAGCTCTTCCTAACTCTTACATCAACGCTTCCTCACCATTGAAGTGTTCTACAAATTTTGTGTTCTTTATTCTGATAATATTTATTTGTATTTCTATCATCCTGTGCATTCAGCTTTCAAGTGATGGCCATCTCTCTGAGGGGATGAGCTGTTTCTAATTTCTCTTGGTATCGCAAGCTTTACTTAGCATACTGTTTCACGTAGTTATATTTCTCAATTGTATTATGTTGACTTGTGCTGTATTTGTGTGCAATGGCAAGACACAAAATTCACTATCCATTTTTTTGACTGTCGTAGCTACTGGAAGGGAATCCATACACGTTTATAAATCGAAAAAGAGTAAGCATTCAAGTTCGTTCTTTCCAATTATGTTCCGAATTTGAATTTTTTTTCTTTTGAATTTGCAGAACTCTGAGAACTCCAAATATGGTCATCTCAAATGATAGGATATTATGACTCCGTGGGAGTCAGACTCCACATGGGGGCAGTGAGTACAGTTACAGAAGGGCTCCTGGTGGCAGACGACTTAAAAGCTACTAAGCTGCTAACAATGAGTTCAGCAGTTTGAACTAGCTGGCCTCTCTACAAAAGAATGACACAACATGGCACTCTGCTCCCCCAGACATTGACAGCCTGGGAAACCATTCAGGACAGTTCCACCCTGTCCTATGGGATTGCTACGAGTCAGAATCCAGTCAATTACAGTGGCTTGATTGACAGTTGCTTATCTATGCATCATTCTTTCAAGGGATGCCCGTCCCATGAAATCACCTCAGTCAATAAATCGGATTTCAAATTAGAAAAAAACCTCTTTTACTTTTAAGTGTTTAAAGTATAAAAATGTAAGTGCACAGCTGGATGAAACTTAAGAGTTGCCCATAATTGAGAAGCAAGTATATTATTTCAAGACGATTTATTTTTTGACAATGAATGCTCTGCATACTGCTCATCTAGAGAGATATGCTGTATGTGAGCCTGCCTATATTCGCCCATAGCCAACACATGCATATTTGTCACTGGACAATAATTGTACATCTAGATCACAAATGCATGCTCCTGCTCACATGCATCGTACACACATTCATTCACATAACATATTAATACCACACATACAAATCCCCCACTAGTGCCTTCATGGTTACCATTATTTTACATCTATACTGATATCTACATCAACAGGTTAACACATCCCAATGCCTAGCCCATGATAATACATATATATTTATATCATAGATATAATTCTGGTCATTATTATCTTTTTAAGTCATAGCTGGTAAAAACCGCATGCATCTTGTTCCGCTTTTCCATCTTTTATTTATTCATTTCTCTCTAAACGAGAACATAAAAGTATTTGGGTGTCGTTTTCACGTGCTCCTTTAGAGACTTGGGTTCTATTTCCCTCAAAAAAAAAAAAAAAAAGCAAGGTCCTGTAAAAGCTGTCCCTCTAATTCTGTGGAAACCACAAAGGACGAGACTGTGACCCGAAGCCCCCAGGCTCTCGGGGGACATGAAACGGGGGTCTGCACAGAGGAACCCTCCAGGACACACAGAACGTCGAGCACACAAAGGCTCATCAGACGGCTCCGACCCAGAACAATTCCCTTCCGTAGTTGCCTGTGCACCTACCGGCTCGGCTGCCCGCGCTCCATGCTGCTTTGACATACTACAAAGCCATTCGCGCTCCAAGTGGCTCCCGCGGAAGTTCTTCCTCTGGCGCTCCGAAATGGGAAGACTTGGGCAGTGAGGGATGCCCTGTTGCCACCGCCTCCCGAGTCCCGCGGCGGCCGCCGTCTCGCCGCCGCGCGGGTGGAGCCGGCGCTCGGAGCTCCTTCTCGCCAGCTGCTGGCCGCTGGCCGCCACGGAGAACGGGCTCGACGCCGCCATCTGGAGGCACCTTGGGGCAGCTGCAGCACTTACAACTCGACTGGGGGTGAAAGCAGAAATGTCAGCACCTTCTTTGTTGAAGCCGCAGATTGTTTTTACTTCCAGTTTCCTGGAAATTGAGGTTCACGAGAACACGAAAAAGCTCCCCTCTCTTATTGAGGGAAGTCCTCTTCCTTTCATACTTCTCAACGAAGGGGGAAGAAACGCCATCCCCTCTAGAGGTGCCAGCACTGAGAGACGTCGAGCGGAGTTGCTGCTTCTTAGTGACATATCTGAAAGGAAAGTAATTAGCATGGGCTGGTAGCAGAAGTTTCCAGGATTTGGCCATTTAGATCATAGGCAGCTTTCCAAACGAAAAAGCTAGGCTCCGAACGGACGCAATAAAAGCAGTTAAACAGACTCTCGAGCTCTCAATAATTGCAAGCCTTACCCCTGGAAATGCTTAGTGTGTTTCTTATCAGGGCATTATACTGACTTTAATATGATAAGAAGGAAAAGCAGTCTCCGTCAAAGCTTCTGTGATAAGGTTGTCATATGACTTTAATAATTCAACGAAAGCTCCTTGAATCAATTTTCCTCTATCTCCCTAAGCTTCTCTCGCTTTAAGAGGATAGCTTGTATACCTGAATGAGATCTAAGTTCCATTAATTAATTGAATATTGCACTTCAGGATTACCTTAGATGCTATGCATTTAGAAATGTGATTATTGACTGTGATATGGATCAGAATGACATATACCCCTTCCACCCTTGCTCTTCTCTCTACGCCTCCCCTCTGTAATTCATCGAGATTGATTGTGCTTTTAATTTTAAATTGGAATTTCATTTTAAAATTTTTGAATGAGAGATCAAGCTACAGTGCTTGCATGTGTGCATGTGACTATTGTGTATCATGAGTCATAAACTTGCTGCCATCAAGTCAATGTCAACTCACAACGACACTTTCAGGCAGTATAGAACAGCCCCTTTGAGTTTCTGATATATAATCCATATGTCATAAAATTCAATAATTCAATCACATCAGGAACAGTTGCACGATCATTACTACAATCAGTTTTAGAACAATTTCTTCATTCTTGTGCTCATTATCTGCTGCCAGTTACCCAACCTCTCCTGTTAGAATCCCAAGATACCATGAATCCACCTGCCCTCTCTATAGATTTGCCTATCCTGGATTTCATATACAGAAAACATGATTTCTTAGTTAAAAAATAGCACAATAAAGCAATCAAAATCAAAGCAGAGGCTATTAAAAATTGAAAGCAATTTAGAAGGACCCTACGGTAGATTAAATAATAGGGTCTAGCTGCATCTGCCACAATCCACTTTCCAATGTTCTAGCATGACAGCAAGGCCACCTCTTGAAGGCAGTCGAGAGCCCTGTCTTTTTCTCACTGAGTGGTTAGTGGCTGTGAATTGCTGGCCATCTGCTTAGCAGTCCACGGCATAACTGCGAGGTCACATGGGAATATACTGCATGGTTTACAATCAAGACAGGTGTGAGACAGGGTTGTGTGCTCTCATCACACTTACTCAATCTGTGTGTTGAGCAAATAATTAGAGAGAAGCTGGATTCTGTGAACGGGAATGCAGCACCATGAACGAAGGAAGGAAGATTAACAAGCTGTGAGATGCCTTGTCTGCTTTTAAGCCTTGTCTGCTTAAAAAGGAAGAGGGTTTGATGTACTTGTGGATGAAGATCAAGGGCTGCAGCCTTCAGTGTGGATGACAGCTCAATGTCCAGAAGAGGAAAATCCTCACAACTGGACTAATAGATAAAGCTATGATAGGTGGAGCAAAGACTGAAATTGTCAAGAATTGCTTCTTGCTCGGATGCACAATCAATGCTCATGGGAGCATTGGGAGATCAAAGGACCCATTACCGTGGGTAAATCTGCTGTGCAAGAACTCTTTCAAGGGTTGAAAAACAAGGATGCTATTTTGAGGACTAAGGTGTGCCTGCCTCAAACCCTGGCATTTTCAATTGCCCCCTATGAGGGTGGAAGTTGGGCATTGAATAGGGAAGATGCACCGAGATGTCAGAATTATGATATCGGTGAAGAATGCTGAAAGTGCCATGCACTGGCAAAAAACAACAACAACAAGGGGAAAAAAACCCCACAACAAATCAGTTTAGGAAGAGGTACAGCCAGAACGCTACTTAAAGGCAAGGATGGTGAGACCTCATCTCATGTACTCTGGACATGTTGTCAGGAGAGCTCATTTCCGAGAGTAAGACATAATGGTGGGTCAAGTAGAGGGGCAGTGAAAAAGAGGCTGTAACTATGGACACAACTAGAAGAGCAATTGTCAGGATGATGCAAGACCAAGCAGACTTTTGTTCAGTTATCCATAATGTCTACATATAGTGGGAGCCAGACTGATGACACCAGACAACATAATGAAGGATTTGTATCAACGCTCTATTGCCATGTAGTAACGTACCCCAAACTTAGTGGTGCATATCAAAGCATATGTATTATCTCATACTATTGTTGTGTCAATAATCTAGACAGGGTTCTTTCGGGTTTCTGATCCAGATTATACAAGGGTGTATTAAGGATGTTGACTGAGCCAGCGACTTGATTGCAAAAAAAAGTCTGATTTTATTTATTTATTTATTTATATTTAACTGTCTTGTTGACTTTGACATGTAATCTACATATCATGCAATAGTTTAAACATGTTGATAAGGGTTATGCAATCATCACTGCCATCAATTTTAGATCATTTTCTTCTTCCTTATACTTGTTATTAGCTCCCCCACCACCACCCCTCACCAGCCCCCAGAAACTGCTAACTGTCTCTATAGATTTGCCTATCCTTGATTTCAAGTAGGGGAAACTTACAACAAAAAACAAAAACCAACCCCAGAAGCCATAACAAAATAGAATATCAAAAATAGCCTCAGTTTAAAATAATAGATCTAATTTTCTAAGGAGTTCCCAATTGTCTCTTAGAAATAGTTTTCCATGGAGTATACAACATCACTGGAAAAGCTTTCCAATTTGACCACATTTTGGTCAACTCTGATTATTGTCACTTTCTTTATGAATAGGTATTGTGTGAGAGTTCATAGTTTGCTTTTCTTTTCACATATCATAACAACTTAACTGTTCAATCATAATAAGGAAATTTGTGCAATCATCACTATAGTCAACTTCTAAATATTTTCTTCTTATACTCGTTGTTTGCATATCAATTTCCCCCATCCTCCTCTGCCATGCCCCTACCCAGTTACTCTCTCTCTAGCTCTACTTCTACTGGATTTCTTATACAGAAAATCATGAAAAACAGAACACAATTGCAAAAATTCTACAAAGCAAGAAAAAAACAACCAACAATAATAACTAGACAAATAGAAAAACCTCAATCAAAGAGAACATAGATAATATGAAAAACTGAAACAACTTTCAATTGGTCAAAGCGGGGTCACATGATAAGTTGTTGCATTTTAACCTTACTATATCTACCACAGTTGCTTTTACAGGGCTCTCTGTCTGTCATGTGACTATCATGAACTGTTTGCTAGCTGATACAGACTAAACTGTTAGCACCCAGAAAAGGCACAAATTCTAAAGAGGAGGCAGAGAATATGAACAATCATTCATTTGATTTTGCAGACAAACATCTGTGGAATTATTTTTATATCATGGAAGATAGTCTGGAGATACCAAGAAGCCCTCAATGAATATGATGAAGCCTCTGTTGTCATGAAGCCTCTGCTTCTGTAGTCATCGATAAACTAGAAACATGTAAAACAAATATAAATATATACAACAGAGAGTCTCTGTTGTTGCTTTTGTTGCTGGGTGCCATCAAGTCAGTTCTGACTTAAAGAGACCCTCTCTTCAACATAAGGAAGCAGGGCCTGGTTCTATGCTGTACTCACAATTGTTCTTATGTTTGATGCAACCCTTGTGTCAATCGGCCTTGTCGCCAGCCTTCCCAAGGGGTGGGAATGATTATCTGGTGCAACTGGTAATTGAAAGACTAGAGCTTCAAGTCCACCCAGAGGTAACTAGGAAGAAAAACCTGGCATTTCTTTTTATTGGGGTGGGGGGAATCACTGCCCTCTGGTGGGAGTGGGAGGCATAGCCTTGCTCCTGTAGAGCTGCTGCTGGATTTGAACCGCCAAGCCATTGGGCCACAGTCCCGCACTCAACCACTACGCCACAGGGGCTCAGCCCAAGACCTGGCATTTTTTCTAGAAAAAAATCACCCACTGAAAATTTTGTGGCGTGCAATTCTACTGTGTCACAAGAGTTGTCATGACCCAGAATGAACTCATTGGCAGCTGATCACTAGCCCCGTTGTAATTGTAGGAATTAGAAAAATAAATGCAAAGTAAAAATTGTTGTCTTAGAGTTGGTAGAAATGCTATTTATTGAAACTGTTATTTATTAACAGAGCTTTCTGGGAAGATCATGCAGAATTAGCAAAGGCCCTGACCTGAACATCTGCTTGGTGAGTAGAAGAAGAAGATCGGCGAAACTATGCTGGGACTAGTGAAAGCCAGAGAGCAAATGACAAGACATGAATTTAGATATAGAGAGAACAGCAAGATCATAGAGGGTCTGGTTAGATTTTATGTGAAGAAATGAAAAACCAAAGGAGGAGGGTCAGATAGTAGATCATATCAGAAATACCATGTCCACGGTTAAAGAGAGCAAGGAGATGGGAATTAGAGAGAGAGGCCATTTGAACTGAGAGACACAGAGATCTTTTTCCAACTTACATTTCCTAGCTGGGAAAGATCTTCAGTTTTCATTAGATTACAATTAGGGTACAAAAGAAGGATCATTCCTTAGGCACATAAAAGAAAAATGAATATTTTCTTGAAATTATATTGCTTTGCTCTCAGCTATTTAATATATTTGTTAAATAATAATATCCATAATACATAGTTAAGTATTATAAGTAATGACTTTTGTTAAATGACTGCCAGATAAGGAAATAAAATCCAAACCATTCATCTGTGCAAGAAGAGTAGTCTGTCTAATGTGATAGAAACATAATCGCAGTCATCTGAAATCATATAATGTAAGTTTAGATCGCTGGGAGAATGGTGCAAGGGCAGCACCTATCCTCCTGTGATTTCACAATGGGGAACTAAAATAAAGCTCCACATCATCCCATGGCCAATTCCTATGAAACAACATCAGATGTGGTTCCACTCTCGACCTTCTGTACCAACCAACCCTCCCACAACATCCTCCACTTCTCTGCCAGGTCTGACAGCTTATTGTAAGAGTTACACCAAACTCACCGGGTACTCTGTGCAGAATAACATTGCTGGGCTTATTAGGGACATGAATAGGTTATAATTCAGTTTCAAAAATGCTCAGGGTTTAGCTTCCACTACGGTGCCTTTATTTCAGTCAGGCCCACAGGCAAGATCGAGCACATGGAGAGGGTTGCAGGAGAACCTCCACACCTGGCTCTTCGCGTTTGTAATGCAGTGGGATCCTCCATCACTTCTTTTCAGATGGTTCATATAAAACCCAGGGGAAGGGTGAAATTGACTGACCCCCATATTAGAGTTCCACCCCAGCTGTTGGATCCACCCAGTCATCTGGTGGAATTTGTAAGAGAATGACTAGAAGAGACAAGTTAAATACTTCACAGCACCACGGTGTCTAAATGAGAAAAAAAAAAATGAAAATAAAGCAAAATGATTTCAGTAACTAGAAGATGTAGTTAACGACATGGGGCCACTAAAATGAGTTGTTTAGCAAATGTGAAAAAATGATTTAGATTAAATTTTTATAAAGATGTTATATGCCATAGTCTCGCACCAGAGTGATAAAGGGAGAGAGTCGAAGTACAAACAAAAAAAATTATTTGGGGAGTTTTAGGATTTAAGTTACATTTAGAGCTTCCAATACTTGGATATGTAGCTGGTGATTTATAACATTCTTTTCTATGCTTAAAATTCAAGTCTATACATAAGACATCTATTACCTATGATAGTCTGTCTGTGAACATATTGAAGCATTCTGTCCCATTGTCAGTGGGAAAATAATTTTTATCAGATTTCATTTCAAGATAATAATATTTTTAGAAAATTCAAAGACCAGGGGAAATTGTACTTATAAATATTTATTTATATTGTTCAAACTCTCTGACCTTTTTAATTATGAGTGACACTATTCTTTGAGTCAGAGATTCCATAAAGACATTTTCATTCCATTCTCTTCATATTATCATATTGAAAAACAACCTGTATTGCTAATTCTGAGATTTGCCTCTTACCACTACATATACCTTTTTTTTGATATATGATTGAATTCAGCAGTTCTATGTGCTTCAATATATTTATGCAATGTATTTCACCTTATCTTAGTCATTTAATATAGTTTTCCCCTCTTAATAATTTTAATCTTATTGTAGTCAACCTATTTCAATTAATTTTGGGAAAATCTCTTAAAGAGGAGACCATAGCTTTCTATTCTTAACCCAGTGAGCAAATAAAAATTCAGAAGCTTCCTTCATATTGGATAGATTAACTCTAAATGTCCTAAAACAGCTTCCTTAACCTTTGAAATTAAAACACCTGTTTACTTCACAAATAAGCTGAGGTTTCATTTAGTGGAAGCATACGAAGGGCTTTGAAATGCTTTAATGAAAAAGGATATAAAAGATCAATGTCTAATTGAATAACTTGTACCTCCTCCATATTTATAGCTTGTTAGTTATAATGATCATGCTGCTATAATCTGCAAATCTCTGCTGATTTTGTAAATTTTATAAGAGCCCTGGTGCTAGTGTCAGGTAAGCATTTGACTACTAAATGCAAGATTAGTGGTTCAATCTCACAATTTTCTCCTCAGGAGAACTATGAGATTGTGTGCATCTGTAAAGATTTTCAGCTTCCACTGCCCTGAGTAAAAGATCACAATGAATCCAAATTGACAGGATAGCAATGAATTTGGATTACAAAAAAAAAAATCAAAAGCTAAGTTATCATGTCTCTTTAGGATACATCTATATACTATAAAATATCCCAAATCCATTAGGCATCATTAATAAAGAACAGATATTTTCATATTTCATAATGATGTTCGATTAAAATAAATCTATAGAGATATAAGCATCTTATGCAGACAACCCTAATAAATACTACAAATCACTTCCAGATGGGGAGAGTGCATTCCATGCACCTTTTTGCAAATGTCTGCCATAATCACTCAACTCCACAAACTTTAATTGTCTAGCAGGGGAGACTTGTGTTGCAAAACCACTTTGAAAACCGATCGTCCATTTTTGCCTTTCAATTTTCTGTAGGTCTCCAACTTTCCAGACCACGCCAATAGCTATCTGCTCAGAGTAATACATTCAAAGTTCTTTCATTAATAAAATATCTTTAAAAATCGAATGAAATAAGATGGGTTCAAAAGGTTGAGAGATTCTGCTATTTTTAGAAATGAAGTTTCCTGATTCCGCTAGAGTTCCTCTACCATCCGTCCTACAACTCTTAGGCTCAGTGGCATGTGTGAGATTTCACACTTGCCCACATTGGGTTCTGGGTGCCCTGGCATGATTCACCTCTCGTTGAGCAACCGCTTGCAAAGGCCACAGAGATCTCTGACTCATTGGCCTACTGAGGCGATTTATTTTAAAAATCAGACTAATTATTACAAGAGAAAAACCCTGTTAGAACTTTCTCTGTGGATATGCCCCTTTAGAATGCTACTGAGAGACTTCATGAGTGAAACATTCATGACCAATGTTCTCTCCAGTTGCAGGTTTCACCTGGCATAACTTATCATCTTGGAAAATACTGAAGAATAGGTTAAGAATCTATACTAATAGACTCTGAAATGCTAAATTAAAAAAAATGGTTTTTCCTGTGATCATCCTTTGATCACTTACAAGACCATTAAAGTAAGTCAAAAAGTCTTGTTGGTAGAACGTTTAAACTCTTGGTTTCATTGCTAAATGAAAATTCTTATGTTCAAACACATTCTCGGCTCTGCGCAGAAAGATGGGGATGTGGAGCGTCCATTTCCCAAGAGATTTGTCGTTTTCAGGTGCTGTCAAGTTGGGGCTCACTTGGAGCAACTTCATGGACTGTGTAGGACAGGAGTCAACACTGCTGGGGTGTACTTCATCCTCATCATCCTCGCGCTCACTGGTGCAGTCAATGTGTCAGTCCATCCCACTGAAGGTCTTCCTCTGTTGTGTAGGCTCTCTCTCTTGCCACCATTATCCTTGTCCAGAATCCTGCCGTTAGCCAAGTGTGTGAGACAGAGGCTCTCCAGCTTTCTTTCCAAGAAGCATTCTTCTGCTTGTATTTTTTTCCAACACAGATCTGTATGTTCTTCTAACAGTTCTCTGATATCTTCGGATAGTCATCATATAGCTTTCCACAGTATATTCTTTACCAACACCATAAGCCAAATGCATCATCAAATCTTCAGTTTTTCTTATTCACTGTCTAAATTATGCAAGCCTGTGCAAAGAGATTGAAAACCCCATGGCCTAATCTAGTCCCCAAAGTGAGATCAATGCGTTCTTTACAGTACTGGAAACCCTGTAGGCAGTCTACTCAGGTGTGGACTGTAAGGTTGCCATGTTCAGAATTGGCTCCATCATGGTAAGTTTGGGATTTGATAGAGACATTTCACTAATATAAATCCTTAAAAGACCACTAGGTATTTTGATGAACAATGTGAAACCTTTCCAGTGTGCTATTTAAACCTTTTCAGTGTTAGTTAAAACAATCTAAATTCATGCTTCAGATATATTAACATAGCTTTCATGTTGAACTTAGTTAAAACAGATATCAATTTTTTTTTAAAGGAAAAGACTGCTGGTCATTAAATCTATGACCAGGTCCATTATTTCCTCTTTTGGTTAATAAAAATAGGATAGGTGCTAGACTTGCGATAACATAAATACACAATCAAGACTAACAGTGCAATAACTTGTTTTATACTGAAAATCCATTTTAAAAAACAAGAGCCAAAGTCATATATATCTGGACCTCTCTCTCAAGGGTTTCAGCAGACTGTTTGAAAGAGTACTGTCTTTCTGCCAGAAGTGAGTTGAGTTCCTTTGAAAGCCTTTACAAATAAAGCCCTGTTCACTCGGTGCCCACCATGATAACAGCCCCACCATTTGCTTGTCTTGGAGAATCCGTGGCATTCACTTGAGGAAGGTATGGCAGCAGACACTGGAATGATGACCCTGCCTACCTCCTCTTCCTCAGTTTGGGAGTGAGTGAGAGACTGCCCTCTCTTCCACAACGTCCTGATGAACGAATGGGATCTATTAAAGAGGACTGCGTTGGTTCGTTTACACTGCAGATTGAATGGAGCAGTAACTGACTGCATTAATATGACTGCAGCGGGGTTCATGGTCGCCTCCAGTGGGTACACGATTCTGTTAGAATTACTTTCACAGAGGCGCAATCATTGTCCAGATGTCCTACCTAATTGGTCACGAAGTGTATGCAGAATCGCACCCTCAAACGCCACCCCCACCCCCACCCCACCCCGCTCCTCCCCTGGCACTCCAGTTTCCTTTGCCTGGCGCTTAGCAAGTGTAAGCGGATGAGGACATATGTGTACTTTCGAATGATCACCTATGTCTCATGAAGGTGGAGGCCGGGGCGCATCACTTGGAAACCACTCCTCGGAGGCGGTGAGCGATACCAGAGACCACCCACCCATACAACTCAGATGTTCTCCTTTGGATTCCCCCACCCCTCCCACCCCCAAGGCCGCCATGTAATTT
>PVJH01041136.1:0-15185 GCA_004026705.1 Nesogale talazaci
GTTCAAATCCAGCAGCAGCTCTCCAGGAGCCAGGCTGGGCCTCCTACTCCTACCAGAGGGCAGTGATGCCCCCCTCCAAAAAATAAATAAAAAGCAAAGTTCTTTCCTCTGCACATATGAATCTCCCTGGATTTGTTTCTCTGTTCTACCGGGACTACCACAGAGGCACTGCTAAGATTGATGTGATGGTGACTGTACCATGCCCCTTGATATGACTGAATACCTTAACTACTGAATTGTATGATATGCAAATTATGTGCCAATAAAACTATTGGGAAGAGACCTGTCCTCAGAACAACGAGCTACCTGAAACCAGCAGGGCAGCAAAGTAAACCAGCATTTGCTGCAAAGTAAAGTTGGGGAGTCAGAGAGGGGCAGGGACAGCGACTGAATGGGAACTCGGAGCAGGGCTGGCAATGCGGGAGGGCAGTCTCTTGGTGGCAATTGCAACCAAAGTCACAGAACCACGTGTGTGTGAACTACTGATTAGAAAAACAAATTTGCTGCCTAATTTGCTATGTAAGCTCCCCTTTAGAGCACAATAAAATGTTTCGTTTCATTTTTTTTTGGGGGGGGGGGGCATCACTGCTCTCCGGTGGTGGGAGTAGGAGGCCCAGCCCCACTGCTAGAATTGAACCTCCGTCCCAGTGGGCCGCAGTCCCGCGCACAACCACTACGCCACTGGGGCTCAGCCCGTTTCGTTTCATTTTTAATCACTAAAACAAAAGTGGAGCTGCTCTAGGAGGAAGGGAGGGAGGTGAGTCTTGTCCTGTCAATAAAGCCGGATAAATACCAATACCGGGAGAAGCCCCAAACACTAGATTAAGTCCCCACCGGCTTCACGTGTGCACGTCAAACAAAAGCCATTCCAGACTATCACACAGAGAACTTATCTGTTGGGATAAAATGAAATACCTTTCTTCTTGGAACTGAGAAATTCTGAGAAATCCCTTTCCTCATGTCCCACCCACCCCACCCCCGGCCTCTTTCTTGTCTCCTTGCTCAACACAGAGTGTTTCCCGTGATGACCTTGGTCACCACAGCTGTTCCACTGCCCCGTGATTCCCAGGGATGCTTCAAACATATTTTGAAAATCACAGTTCACATGTCCACCAAGGACATCTTGCAGAGCGACTGCCCCAGGACTCCAAGGCTGGTGCAGACACCGTCCATGGTGAGGGGCAGATGGGCTCAGACACTGCGTTTCAATCTCAGCCCCAGAACCCACATCCTCCCCGCCCACTTCCATCCGTCCCTGCTGGGAAAGAAAAAGTGTGTCCCTAAAGCAACAGCGAAGTGAACCGTATGTTCAGCATGGCACGCTAGATATTTTTGCTTGAGAAAAAGCAGGTCTCTAAGCTCCTGCGAGCTGACTTCTGTTTGACCTCAGTTTGCCACCTGGGAGCACTGGTTCCTTGTGAGTACATAAAACCTTGCTTCCTAGTGTGCCTAATTGATCGCTGAACTTCAGTCAGCTTATCGGTGCTTCTCGAACATGTGAGTTGTTTTTTGTGATCAATGGCCCTCGAGGGATAAGATCCAAACTGTTTGCATCACAAAGTTAACCCTAACACTGATAAGAACGAGAACTTTTTTATGACTGCTAGAAGGAAAGCAGCAGTCAGACCTAAACTTCTCTTCCCCATGTCATTTTAAGCCAGCATACTTTATCTGCTCTTTACCTCATTAATGAATAATAAACTTTGGCATGTTCAGTATAAGTTTATCTAAGAAATTTGCCTAAACACCTCCCCTAAGCTGACCAGTGGAACAGCCACTGGTAGTGAATAGGCCATCTCATCGGCAACAAGACCTACACCACTAGCCCTGGCCAGGTGGTGGACAGGGCATTGCTTCCCCTTAGCTCCCAAAACAAAACAAATGCCAATGCCAATGAACTGATTCCTCATGGTGACCCCATCCCAGGACAAAGAGACATGGACCTTCATGGAAGCAGAAAGCCTCCTCTTTCTTCTGAGGAGTGACTGGGAGGTTCGAACTGCTGACCCTGACTTTGTACTTAAGAGCCTAACACACTACACCACGGGAGCCCCACCTTGGCCTAGGTTGATCAATTCAGTCCATTGACTGAAAAACAGTCGATAATCCAAAAATGACTGTTTGGTATCTATTAAGAAGACTAAGTGTATGAACAGGGGTGGAGTGGGGAGGGGGGTGATTTCTCCAAAGGTGAAAAACTCATCCCATCCACCAAGTCCTCCACTTGGCCCCAGCTAAACTGGAAAAAGGATACCCTGTACTGCATGTTTAGGAAACACCAAGTTTTCTTCCTGGGAATATTTTCCTCAAGCAACAAGTTGGTTTCCAAAACTAAGAATAAAAAAGAAACAGTGTTCTAGACAATCATCTCATATGGTAGTTATAATTTTCCACAAGTTAGTATTTACAGAATAAATAAACTCAAAGCACTAGAGTGTGTACTATGATCTCTCTCTCTCTCTCTTTTTATTTTTCCGTATCACTGCTCTGGTGAGAGTAGGAAGCCCAGTCTTCCTCCTGGAGAGCTGCTGCTGGATTTGAACCGTCAACCCTGTGGGCCACAGTTCTGCACACAACCACTGTGCCACTTGGGCTCTGTACTATGATCGTTCAACGGTAAGCTTCTTTACCCCCAACAAGCAACTTCCTCTGTGGCAGGGCAATGCTATTTTTGCTTGAGGACTCCCGAGTCAAATAACTCAGTCCAGTGTAGTCATTCATTCATTCACTTGTCAAATACTAGCTATATAAAAAATACTCTCTTAGTAATTACTAGTATTTACTCAAAAGACATCACTCTTCTTTTTACTCCAGAAAGCACAGAGAAGTTAATATGTTTCCTTCCCTGTAGTTCTTAACACGGGATCACACAAGCCAATCCTATATTTGTTTAACAAATGCCAAGTGCAAGTAACTGTTAGAAGCCTTGCCTCCTGAATTCACTTATTTCCCCTCACAACCATCCAGAAAGGGGTGGGGGGAACTATACATTGATTTTATAGACACAGAAATTAAATCTGAGCAAGGTTAACCAGCCAGTAATCACAAAGCTAAGAAATGAACCCAAGTTTGACAGTCATGTATTTGTGATGTCAATTTCATGATTGGGATGTAGGGATGGAGTCTAGCCTGTTAATCTGAAGATAGCCAATGAGTAGCCAATGAGGCCTTTGTGTGGGCATGGCTTTCTCCTGAGAATTCTGGGAAGTCTCACAGTATTTCCCAATTGGGGAAGAGAAACTTATCTCTCAGTCTCTGAGGTGACGAACCGCTGACAAGACAAGGAACTGGAGGAGCTGGAGGAGAAGCCACACGGCTATACCCTGATGGAACCAGACCTTTCAAGGTGGAGAAGCCACGTGAAGACCTCTGTCAGCGCTGAGTTGATTCTACCACCACTGGATGCTGTTGATGGACCCTAAGCCCTGAAAGCGAGGAGCCATGGGGAGACCCTTGCCAGTGCTGGGATACTTCAACTGCACGTGCTTCATGAGTCAGAAGGAGACTTTATAGACTGGTATCGGACATAAGGGCTAATGTTGGATTTATGACCTAGGACAAGAATGCGTTGGGATGCTTTCTCAATGTTTCATTCCTCTTGCCTATGAACCTTTCCCTTATATCCATACGCAAGTCTATGAATTTGTTCCTCTAGTCTACCCGGACTGACACACCAGGTCTCCTCTAGGCAATACTCAGCCCTTAGATTACAGCCCTCTGTTGATGGTCCAGTCATTGGAGCCAGAGAATTAAGCGTGAATACTTCAGATCCAGAGCTCTCTTCTAAGTCTAAGCCAACAGCCGATGATTCAAGATTTCAAGAACTGGTAGAGGGAAGGTGGGTAGAAAGGGGGAACTGATTATAAGGTTCTACATATAACCTTCTCCCTGGGATATGACAACAGGGAATTGGGTGAAGGGAGACATTTCACAGTATAAGATATGATAAAATAATAATAATTTATTAATTATTAAGGGTCATGAGGAAGGGGGAAGCAAGAAGGGAGGGGAAATTAAGGAGCTGATACTAAGGCCTTAAGGAGAAAGGAGAAAGCAAAGGTTTTGAGAATGATGAGGGCAACAAATGGACAGATGTGCTTGACATACAATGGATGGATGCATGGATTGTGATAAGAGTTGTAACCCTCCTTTTCTTGGCGGGGGCAGGGTGTGCAGTTCCAGTGCCCGCCATGTATGGAAGCAGAAAGAGTGGACTCCGGTCCCCTCCAAGCCACGTCTTCGGTGCCGGCGGCTATCCATCCACCGGTTCTATCCTCACACGCTGGGACAAGGGGGTAAAAATGAGTTGCATGAGCTTCCAGTAAAATGATTTCAAAAGAAGAAGAAAGCAAGCAGGGGACAGGTAGAACATTCCAAGGCCAACACTTAGAAGAGTAAAGTCCAGAAGTATTTCTACAAAACCACAGAACCCTTTAGGAACTGAAAATATCAACCTGGGAAACTCTTGTTTCAAGCCATATTCTCCAGCTCGGTCTCTGCACTCCTCTCACCCTTCCTCAAAGAGTTCAGTAACATGTTCAAAACTGTGCCCTGGCGGAAGCAGACCCGAGTCTGTCTTCCAAGCCACCTCTGGAGGGGGCTCAACCACCAGTCTTTCAGCTAGTAGCCAGTCAAGTGCTTAGTAACTGGTGCCACCCAGTGTCCCAGTCAGTGGAATGCCATCAACCAAACCCTCTGCCATCTGCTGTAACTCAGAGGCACCGTGCGCCTCACGGTTTCCACAGCTGTCACCTTACACACAGCTTCTTCTTCGTCTTTCTCCTATGGAAGGGTGTCAGCCTGTCCATTAGCTGCCAAGCCCTTCCACCATTGCATCCCCTGGCTCCACACTCAGGGGTAGAGATGCTGAATAAACATGTCTTCAATCTACAGACCCCTATCTGTGGCGCACACGCATGACCATGGAAACTCTCCCAGGTGGAGGGGCTCTTTGGAAACGGCTATTTGGAATGTGGAGGACTTCTTTCATTTCCACTCCTACTACAGAATAGTGTAACAAGCCCATGCTCCACAGTCAGTCTGCTTGGGTTTCAACGTGACCCCACCACTTTCTGGTTGAGCAATCTTGAGGACATGACTTCAAATGCCCTGATGAGATGAGGACGAAAACAAAACTGGAAAAATCACAAGTGAGCTGCCCCAGCAGAGCACGAGGACAATTACACAGAGTAATTACCCATGTCCCGACACACAGGAACCAGGCTACAAACGTCCATGTTTATTAACGATTCATAATTCTTCGCCGTGGGGACTTGCTGACCTAAGTAAATATCCTCCCTCCCTTTCAGCCAGAGTGCCTATGCATCCCAGACTTGAAACCTGTCTTTATTTTATGAGCAAAGATGATCGATGCATGTTAACGACTTTTTAAAAATCAGCCAGCGGCGTGATTAAACTGACCTATTCTTCCAGTCCAAGTATGAAGCTGGGATCGCTAACAAAGCAATCAAGTTCAGGAAGCATTTATGGTGTTGTGCTTCCCTGGGAATTGTGGATGGGGAGCAGAGACAAAAAGACATAAAACACAGGGTTTGCCCTTAAGAAATTCATTCTCATCTGGAGGGGAAAAAACACATAAAACTGCAATAATTAATTATGATACAAAGCAGTACGGTGCTGCACTAGGAATACATCCCACATGACTCCATAGAAGAACCAATCGGCAGTGTACGGATGCCAGGACTGTGAGGGGCTCAGCTTGAATGCTGCCTGCCAGGAGCCACCGTGACCCTGCTGGCTAAGCACAACATCAATGGTTTAAATCTCCCCCCCCCCCCCGGACCTCCTTGCAAGGAAGATGAGACCGTCTCCTCCCAGAAAGATTTATAGTCTTGGACACCCGGTAGAAAGTCACCACGAGCCAGAATCGACTCAGTGGCCATGGGCTTTGCTTCCACTCTTACTAGAAGTAAGCATAAGTAAGCCTCAGATCTCTAACCCTCAGACCCACCAGCCCTTCCACCTGATCATCTGCACCTATACTTCTTATAATTCCTAGACTTCTGCCTAGGACACCCCACGGGCAGTCCCACACTGTGACATAGCGTCTGTACATTGGATACTAGCGAGCACAGTAAGTCGGAATCGGCTTCACCGCACACACCAGCAACAAAAGCAGTGTGATGTTTCGGCTTTTTGTGCCAACACGGTGGGCACCTGGAAGATGTGGGTGGCGTAGATGACCTCCTTTGTAACTGAGACAAAGGACTCTCTGGAGGCCGGCCCTCCCCCCCTCTCCCCCCCTCCCTGCCTTCATCATCATGCCCATTAGTCAGGCCGAGACCTGCACTGTGCCCTGAGATGGGCCAACTCCATTGGCTCCACACGTCTCTACACCCATCGGCCAGTGATCTTCCTGCATTCTGCATCAGTGTTCTTCACTATGTGAGTCTGAAGAGGGGCCAATGGACTTGCATCTGACTTAGAGACTTGATTTGGGCTTTGCTGGGGTGATTACATAATGTATCATTACTTTTGGAGATACAACTCCCTGTTACAAGTCTGAGTGTCACTGGATGTGTTTCTCTCGTTCATCCGGCCTGACGCACACCGTCAGGTGAGAGAGTGTGGAATGAGACCCGGCGTGCAAGAGTGTTGTTCTTAAGTGAGGTTGAGTCAACTTTCAACTCACTGCTACGAGTGTGACAGAGTGGACCTGTGCCTGTCGGCTTTCTAGACTGTCATCTTTGACAGGAGCAGCTGCCAGGTTCCCCCTCGGGGCACCTCGGTGCGTTCGATGCACAGACCTTTCGGTGAGCAGTCACGTGTTTCACGGTTGCATCATGAGGCTAAGACTATACCAGATGTCCAGACGATGTGAGTCCTCATGCCTTTGCTTTTACCTCTGGTGGGAGTGAGGACTTTAGGAAGGGGGGGTTCTGAAGGATAAGTAGGAGTTCAAAAAGGAGAAATGGGGAGAAAGCAGGACAAGCAGAACAGACATCATACCAAACCCAGAGGTGGGTTGAGCGAGTGGCTTAATTTCCTTGAACTTTTGTCTGCTCGTGTGTAAAATGAGGATGATAATAGTGGCAAATAAGTGAATAATAGCCATAATGAAATAAGCTAGGATATGGCGCACAGTGGGACAGAAGCAAAAAACCCCTTCCATTGAGCTGACTTGCTCTCTTGGCAGCCCCGTAAAGTATTTCTGGGGCTAGAAGCCCATAGAGCATCAGCTGTCTCCCAAGGAGTGGCTGATGGATGCAAACGACTGGGATTGAGGGTCACAGCCCATTGAACAACCCACTGTGCCACCAGGATACCATCGTCCACAGTAGGGACTTCAGCAGGACTGCATTGAGCTCAGGCACACACAACGCTCCCATGCTCGAAAGAACACTCCGAGACCCACCCTTAGTGATGGTGGGGTGACTTCGCTGAGTCTGCTCTGGGAAACCTCTGTGATAAATTATATCCACCTCTGATGACCTGACCCCTGAAGAGATTTGACCTTCCACCGGAAATGTAGAGAGCCTGCCAAAGGTTCACCGGGTGAAGAAAGCAATAAAAAGAAATGACTTCCTGCTGGCAGACGAGCATAATTGGCCCCAAATGGGAGAAAAAGCAGATAGAGGCAGGTGGCTTCTGCAGGTGTGGCCAGAGTCCACCACTGCAAGACTGTTCTGCAGGCAGTGCCACTGCCATTTCTTCTCCAAGGGACACAGAGGCCTGTGAGCCAGCTCTGAGGCACGTGATGCTGGGGCATGTGAAGACTCTGCTCCGCAAGCACCTCCAGAGTGTGAGCAAAAGCCTGACAGTTTCGGAGGCAGAGGCCTCAGGGCACCGCCAACATCTCTCGCCTTCTAAGACCCCACTTCCCATGGAGCTGGTGGAACTGCCGAAGAACACTGGAGCACTTAGAGCAAAGAGACAACAAGGGTAACTAAGACAAAGGGGGGTCCCCTGACCACCTAGAAGCCTGGACACCTAATGAGTCACATTACAAACTTCGATCCCATCAAGGGCCCACAGTGCTGGCTCTTCCCTCCTCTTTCTTCCACAGATCGTCACCTTCGATCTCCAGTGTCTGTGTCCACCATCTCAACTTACTTGACACCCCCTTAGAAAAGCCTTCCCAGATCCTCCCTCTCAAATGACCTCCCTAATCCACCAGCAGTTCTGTCTTGCATCTTATTTTATTTTTCTCTTACACGGCCCACAATCTAAAACGAGCTTCTTTGTTCTTAGGGATTCATCTTGGTCCACTCAAATGCAAGCCCCAAATGAGTCAAAGTCTCATCTCTTGTCCCCAGCTGTGTCCTGAGTACCCAGGACAGTGTCTGGCATACAGTAAGTGTCCCATAAACTGAAAATTGGTGAAGGATGAGTCCAGGCAGAAGGAGAAACTTCACATTTGAAACTCAACTCCTGGAACTTACCTGGGGGAGAAAGTGCGCTAAGAATCGTCACTCTATCCAGTCCAGTGACGCTAATGAAAAATGGCTGCCACTGCAGATCTGATGGTTATCTAAACACCCCAGTCCTTCAGAAAGATTAGCAGGGGTCTTTTCTTTCCCCACCCACCCTGTGTGGACCAGACAGAGCATGGCTGGCCTTTCCACACTTGATCTTAGCCAAACAGCCGAGAAGCTATGGCTGGCCTTTCCAAAAGGAAACCTTCAATTCCTTCTCACTGACTGGCCTGGGCTGGGGCAGCCAAATCCAGTTTGGATTTCTTCCGGTGTGCATGGAGGCATGTGGGTCTGCTGTCCAGGATATCATCTTTGTTTCTTTCTCTTCAGAAAAGGGCACAGAGGCTGATGAAAAGTGTATGATGGAGGATGGGGTGGGGGGGAAGAGGAAGAAAGAAAGTGTTTCCAAGCCAACCTGTTTGAGAGAAAGTCAATCCAGCATCACATTGCTCTTGGAAAGTCCTCCTCCCCTTGTGGAATAATAAGCCTCCCACATTGACCAGCCCCACCCAGAATCTACTGCACCATGGACCTTTGTTCCAAAGAAAGAGGCCAAAGGTGGGGCAGGATATGTAATTAGCAAAATACATCAAATGTGAAGTCTCTTTCCCAAGACTGAAGGTCCCTGAGGGGCACTCTGTTTTCTGGCCCCTGCTTCTCCAACCCCCCTCCTCCCCTCACCCCCTCCAACCATCTCATCCAAAATTCCTAGCAGACTAAAAACGAGTTCCCTAACTGAGTTTCTATCTGCTGCTCTGTAACTCAAAAAATGGAAACATACCAGGATATTTCAAAGAAATCAGAACCCAGCCACGGCCGTGGAAGACAGCGTGTACTGTCTGACCCAGCCACTCACACAGTCTCTAGAAATCAACAGAGTGCCTGCAGAAGGGAAACCCGGGCCAAATCAGCCACAGCCTGTTCCAGCCTCTGCCATCCATCATGGCTATTCGCTGGACTAAGTGCTATGTCTGGGCCATCTCCGGAGTGGACAGAAACAAACTGCCCATGCAATGGGCTGACAGGAGGGCTCCATGACTTGGCACCCTGCTTCACTGAGGAATCCGGAACAAGCCAAGTCTCCCAGAGCAAACCCCACTGAGCATGGTGGGCAGAAGATTCCCATGTCCTGTTTCCTGTGAATATGATGTGGGACGTGTGGCTCGGGGGAACAGCCACAGGGACAGAGGCCAAAGTTAAGGACTGAGAGATAGGGAAAGGATCCAGGAATATCCCAGCGGGCCCAATGGACTCATAAGAAGGGGTCAACACAAGATGAGCTATGAGAAGGACTCCACTAGCTGCGGCCCACTGTGGTGGTGGGGGGGGGGGGGGGCTAGATGAACCGAGGGATGTGGCAGCAAAGAGCAGCAGGGAATGGCCCCCAGCTCCAGTCAAGGAGCAAACCAGGGCCTTGGTCCTACTCTCCTATACCCTCAGCATTCTGCCAGCAGCCCAAACAAGCAGGGATTCCCAGGTGGCGCCAAACAGTCAGCAACCGTCTACTCACTGAAAGGTTGGTGGTTCAAAGCCACTCTGGGGCACCTCGGAGGAAAGGTCTCATGACTGCTTCCACAAGGTCACAGCTGTGAAATCCCGAGGGGCAGAGTGCTGCTTAGAGACACAGGGGCTCACCGGGAGTCAGCATCAGCACAAAGGCAATTGGCCTGGTTGGGGTTTGGAGTCTCACCTACCAACTGTCTCCACACCAACACCTGGATTCTAGACCCACGAAACTGGAACCAGGTTTCTGACCTACAGAACAATAAGATGACTGATGTGTTTGGTTTTAAGGCACTAGAAAAAATTCTCACCGCCATCAAGCCAATTCAGACGGGAGATACAAACTGTGCCGACACTAATATTTACAGCTCTAAACTGTGAGAGGGTGGAAAAATAAAATCAGATCAACCACGTGCTGTGAAATCATGTCCACCCACTGAGCTCTCTGGGATCTTCGAGACAGCAGACCACCAAGTCTTTCTCCCAAATCAGCTCGGGGAGGGGGGGGGGGGGGGGGGGGGGGGGGAGGGGGAGAATTTGGATCACCAACGTGGGGGTTAGCAGCCTGCACTTAACCATGTGCATCACTCAGGGGCTGTGCAGGGGAGTGTGTGTCCATGTGTCCATCTCAGCCACCTCTGCCAACAGTGGTGGTGTAAGGCGAGCCAAGATAAAGCGTCTCTCTCCTGGGACAGATTTCCTTTGTATGGGGATGTTGAAATCCACAGGGAAGAAGCAGCTTTTAAAAGGAAGCGTCCGAATGCAGCTGAGAAAGAATCTGGGGCTGTGTGCTCCCTAATCAGTCACCTGGCCCAGTTTCAGAGCTGGGCTGGGATGGCATGTCCCCAGAACCTGTAGTTCATATCTCCAAAACTCCACCACAGCTCACTGAGTCATAGAAGAGGGAACCCCCTGCCTTGCTTCAATGGGGCCCACCTCAAACAGATGAGTGGGAGGTTTGATGACTTGTAACATCCATGGCATGACTCATGACCCTGGGCCAGCTGGAGACAGGAGGTCGCTGCTGGAGCAGAGAAACACTTCCCTGGGCCCCTTGTGTTGTCACATCCTCAAGTTCAGCAGGGCTATCTTGTGTGTGCTGGGGGGTGGGGGCGGGGGGGGGGGTGGTAGTGCATCCTGAGTGACCTGCATAACCCAAGGAGCACACATCACGTGGGTTGCTCCACCCGCCACTTCCTCATTGTATAGCTGGAGAGGGAGAGGTCAGAGAGGATCTCTAAACTCCCTGGAGCTGTCCACCCTACAAAGGCACACCATCCTGAGGGTGCACAGACTGCACATACCAAGGATGGTAGCAGATACAGAGGTAACGGGTCCATCGGAGATTCTGATTCTCAACCAGCTGAGCAGCTTCCACCACTACAGTCCCCTGTGCGTGGCCATCCGGAAAGTCCAGGGTGGCGCAAATGCTTGACACTCAGCTGTTCATCAAAAACAATCCCACCAGCACCTCTGACCCAGCGAGATCCAGCCATCGATTCTTATCAAGACTGTGGCCAGACGGCCCTCTGGGACTCAGCCCTAGTCCACAATACATGGGGTGGCCAGGAGTCGAAATCCACTTAAGAGGAACTGACCTGGTTTGAGTTTGATAAACAGCAGTCTTGGGAAGTACAAACTGTTCATGTGCTCCACTGCTAACCAAAAGGCTGACAGTTCAAAGCCACCCAAAGATGCTGGGTAAAAAATAAACCAATATCTGGCTTCTTAGAGGCCACAGATCTGAAAGCCAATGGGACTGTTTTGCTGCGCAGCCGGAGTAGCCCGGTCAGAATGGGCTCGATGAGGACTGTTCTATCAGAAACAAGTGGAGCTGCCAGGATGAAGAGCCCAGCCCGGCCACCTTCCATCCACATGGCCACCCCTGGCTTGGACCGTCCACTTCTTTCTTCACTGGGTGAAATGTGTTTTCAGGGCCAATTTGCCAGGATGGAGCCGCTAACCACAAGGTCGAAGTCACCGGCGGCTCCAAGAAGAAAGAAGAGGTTTTCTAGTCCCCTAAAGATGTCCGCCTCAGGAGTCCACAGCGGCCAGTCCCACTTCCTCCTTTGGGGTCGTGCTGAGTCGCACGGGGAGGCGGGGAGTTTGGGTGCGGAGTGAAGACGCCTCAGGGATCGGGAGAGAGAAGGAGTCCCGGCCCTCGAAGAACTGACACGCATGTGAAGGAAGAGTTGCCAGAAAATACTACCGTTGCCAACCATTAAACCCCAAGGAACCAGATGGATAACCCAGGTTTTTCAGCAAGATTCTTTCCCCACCCGCTTCCTCGTCTGCGTTATGTTCCCCAGTGCCCCGACCCACCGGGTAAGCCTGGGGAGGAGGGTCAAAGTTAGTGGTGAGTCCAGGCAGCCTCGCCACTCCAGACTCCAATCCCCAAGCTCCATCCACGCAGGGCGCCGAGAGAAGCAGGGGAAACAACCCGCTGCCCCGAGGGGCCCAAAGACCCCAAGTCCCCGCGCCGCGCCCACACGGGCGCCGCAGGTCCGGTGCCGGGATCCGGGGTCCAGGCGGCAGAGTCTCCTGGAGGAGGAGGGGAAGAAGCTGGCAGAAGGGAGGGAATTCGGAGAGAAGCCGTCTCCAAGTGTGGCTGGGGATCACGGACCCCAACTCCAACTTTCCCGGAGGCCAGAGGTGTCTGTCTGGGGCTTAGGGACAAAGAGCGAAAGAAAAGGGGGGTAAAGGAAAGGAGGGGAGAGGGGGTGGGGGATGCAGAAGTGAGAACAGAGTACAAATAAGGGAGAAGATGGAAGTGGAGAGGGTAAATTGGAAGCGCCCTGGGATAAAAGACCTCAGGAGGGTTTGGTGCGAGTCCGAACAACGGCCTCGCCAGCGCCGCCCGAGGGTTCCACTCACCACGGAGCCGCAGAACGGCTGTTCCCCCCGCGCCCCGCCGCGCTCAGATCGAAGTGGGTCCACGGAAAGTTCCGGGGGCCACGAACGCCCCGCGCTCTGCTCGAGGTCCCCGGGACCCGAAGGGCTCGGACCGCAGGAAGCAGCCCGCAGTCGGACGATCGCGCCGAGAGAGCGCCCAGGCGCGGCCGGCCTCTGCCGAGTTCGGGGAGGCGAGAGCGCGCAGGAGGGGCCGGGGCGCGCGGCTCGGTCTGGACGCGCTCGCTGGGCGCGAGTCTCTCCCCGGAGCGCGCGCTGCCAGGGTCCGCCCCCCGCAGGCCCGGCCCCCGCCGGCCAAAGCCGCTCGGCTCCTCCCCCTGGCTCCAGCGCGGGGTGAAGCGCGGGGAAGGCCCGCCTGGAGAGGGAGAATCCGAGGAGCCTGGCTATCCTCACACCCGCCCTATGACCTTGGGCAAGTGGCTTTGCCTCTCGGGGTCTCTAGGATCTGCAAGATCCTTTCCTAGAAAAAATGGCCACGAGATTTGGTTGGGAGCAGTCGGGACTGGGGCAGAAAACTGACTTCACAAAAGGGCGCCTTGTCTCTGACTATTTCATTCTGGGAAAAGTGAGGCTCAGAAGCTTTGGGTGACGCAAGCACTTTGCTCTCAGCTGCTCACTTAAAAGGTGGAAACCCGCGGAGGAGTTTCCGTAAAGATTACAGCCAGAAACACACAGTAGCACCGCCCCCCACGGGGTCGCCGGAGTCCCAATGCACAGCAGTGAAAGGAGGAGGCTTGCTACTCCCCTAAAGTCCCTGTCTTGGAAACCCACAGGGGCCATTTCTATCTGCAACCGACTGGATGGCGGGGAGTTTCTCTGTTGTTCTGTTTTGTTGTAGAGCCTTTGAGAGGATTGTGTGGGAGGACCCGTGGGAATCGGGTTAGTTGTTTGCTGCAACGTGCCTCTGAGCATCCTGTTTATTTTCTGATAACAATTAAATGCTCCATTCAAGGTGACAGCCCATTAGAGTTCAGTGCCTGTCAGGCCACCCAGGTGCTGTCTGAGACCCAGCTTCCAGACTAGGCAATGGCCCCCTGCCTCTGTTGCCCCCTTCAGCGACCCCTGGGGTGGGGGTGGGGCAGAAACTCCAGTTCCACCTTGGCACCCATCCTGGGAAGGGCGGCGGTAGAGCTCTTCTCAATCTTACTGCCCTGGGGAAAAGGTAGTGCAGGTCTGGGCAATCCACCAGCGAGGGTCTTGAGATCCAGGAACCCAGTGATGACTCCGTTTCTTTGACCACAAGGCCGTGCCTCCTACAGACTCACTGTGGTCGGATGTGATGGCCCTGATAGGACCCTACTGTTTCCTCTGATTCAAGGATGAGGCGTACAGAAAAACTCCAGAGTCATCGTTACCACTTGTCAGGCTTGTAAGGGAAAGATGATGGGAACTGATAATGGGTGGTTTGACGCAAATGCTAGGGTTGTCACCCAACAGCATATTGTAATCAAAAGGGAGTGTCAAATTCGAAACACAGGTCGTCTGTAATTCTCAATAATTAAACACAAACCGTTCATCAACAGGAAAATATGTTGAAGAAAGACTGTCTCAGGAAGACAGGGGAGGACGTGGTCCCTTTGTCTGACCAGCCAATAGCTTCATCTACCCCGTGACGAAAGTGGGTCTTGTGGTGAGAGAATTCAGAGGGCCCTACCAGAGGAGTCATGCTTAGTCAGCCTTTCCCACTTAGCAGTGACAACCACAAAGCAAGCCCAAAAAAGAAAAAAAGTTTACATGACCTATGGAAAGGGTACAGCACAGAGTCTGACACTTCATCTGGCCTCACTTTGCTAAGCCAGCCTTGAGAAAGATGAGTCACAAACGCTGTGGCGGGGAGGACCCACTTGTGGTAGTGTTGACTCTAACTCACAGTGACTCTGTGTTACAGATTTAAACTGCTCCACAGAATTGTCTGGGCTATAGTCTCCATAGTAGGAGAGTGCCAGGCCTTTCTTCTGCAGTGCCTCTGGGTTGGTTAGTTGTCAAGTAAGAATTGTTTGCTTCACCCAGGAACCTGTAGGGAAGGCTATGACTGTGAGCTGATGTCAAGTCTGTTCTGTCACATGGTAAGCTCTTGTGTCCAGAGTAGAACAGCTTTGTTGAATCTGAGACTATTAGTCTTTAAGGAAGCAGACTGCCTTCTCTTCCTGCTACAGAGTGCTTGGTGGATTCAAACCACCAACTTTCTTTTTTTTTTTTTTAATTTTATTGGGGGCTCTTACAGCTACTACAACATTCAGTACATCATTTGTATCAAGCACATTTGCACACATATTTCCACATACATTTCCCAATATTTTCCACCTGAGCCCTTGATACAAGCTCCTTTTAAAAAAA
>PVJH01041137.1:0-15185 GCA_004026705.1 Nesogale talazaci
TAAGGATACAGTCATTGGTATACAGCGACATCTCTCCTTGGCCAGCAACTGATCTCTCTGTAGGCCTTAGCCTCTCTGCCTGTGGTCCTTGGTGTCTGTTTTCCTGGCCCAGAAAGTCCACCCGTGTCTCTGTCTCACAGTCCTGTGGTCCTGGTGCTGCTACTCTTGCTCTACCCCTGTCTCCGTGTGCCAGTCACTGGTGCCTCTGGTCTCAGATCAGGAATCTCCCTCAAGGGAGATTTTGGGTTTTCAGTTGAGAACTTTTCTTTGAGGTGCCGTTTGTCTTCATGGCATTGACTTGCTTGTACAAGGATACGTGTGTCTGTAGACGTTTAAGTGGCCGTTTTAAACGGCACTGCAGTGAGCATCCTTGCACACTCACCTTTTTCGCTGTTGTGGGATCTTTTTTTTTTTGTTTTCAGGACGAGTCTTTAAAAAGTGAAATACTAGCACACACACACACAAAGCTGCAAATATTTTACTGTGGTTGTTTAATACTGCCCAGCAGATTCAGGACTCCACTGTTGGCTGTGTCCTTTCAAATGTGTGTCCCCAGACTTGTCTTCCAAAAAAGCTCTGTGTAGGTTGAAACAACTAGTCTGGATATCAGCAAGAAGAAGTTGAGCACAAAACCAGAGACAGACAGTTACCCTACTGGAGACTCCAAACATTGAACTGAGTACTGTTTAAATTTTAATGAAAAGAAGCCAGAGCAATTTATTTGAACACAAGTGCCTGAGAATCTGTTACCTATACAATGGACAAACACTGTCTACTGTTGCTTTAATAAAATGTTCTCCATTCTGAAAGGAGAGAAAGGTTATCTCATCGCCTTGACTTGACATTTCTTCTGAACATGGACGAGTTTTGAAGTATTTAAAAGATTTCTGGAATTCTTTGCTCATTTTTCTATTGGACTGTTTCTTTTGAGACATAACTTATAAATTAAGTAAACTGGTTCTTGGCTACTTATGTGTATTGTAAACCCATCCTTCCTGTTCTTACTCTGTCTTTTGAATTTTTTCCTGGTGTCTTTGTTAGCTAAAAAGTTATGCTGTCATATTTATCATTCTTTTGTTTTTCTGGAAAGATGAGGGTTTCTGTTCCTGTAAAGAGTTATAGTCTTGGAAACTCACAGGGGTAGTTCAACCCTGTCCTCTAGGGTCCTCCTGACTGAATGGGAGTGAGTTTGGGGTTCTGGAGTTTGTGTCCAGGAGTCTCTATTGTCAACAAATCCAGAATCCAGATCCTGAACCAGCTGAAGTCCTAGATACATAATATTGGGCAGAATTCGCTATTTCCTTCTCGTAGGTTCTTTCTTCCCCATTTCGGGATCTGTTTCTTATACTGTTTCTAGATTCTTTTCTTTCTTCTCTTTCTTCTTTTGTACTCGGTCTGACTAACAATTGGATGTACCCCTCTTCAGAAGTTTTATTAGCTATACTGGGATCCTTATCATGATCACCCAGGGATACTTCAGACCACCCGGGCCTTCACTCCACCTTTCCCACCCTGAGGTCAGCCAGACCCCTGGGTGAGAATTGTAGAGAATTGAGACTGATGGAAAGGATCAAATCTCTCAGCTATGTTGGGAGGAGAGATGGAGATACAATGATGTAGCCCTTTCCTCTTCTTTTTGCACATGATTATCCAAAGGAATTGCTGGATAATCCTTCCTTCCAATGATTTTATCAAGCTCATGATGCAAAAAATATTCCTCGCAACTTCACCTTCCGGAGTTGTTGGGTGGGGCAAAGATGTGGTCAGCAGAGTTGCTAATAGAAAGGTTGGCAGCTTGTGTCCTCCTACAGGGACCTTGAAATTACAGGTCTGGTGATCTACTTCTCAAAAATATCAGCCACTGGAAATTCTATGGAGCACACTTCTATCTTGACACATAACACCATGAGTCAAAGCCAACTCAATGGCAAGTTTTTAATTTTAATTTAAAAACCATCTTCCTGATTTATTAGCAGCCCTAAAATCATATGAATGCTTGATCCTATGGCCTGAGCAGTTAATTCTGGGGTGTGGTACCAACAGGATGGTGTACAGTTACTCCATTACACTAGAGTGAGAACAGACTGGTTGTGAAATCATTTCGAACACCTTGTGGGATGACATTACCATATGAAGTATATTGCTTCCAGATTGGAATCCTCTAGATTTCTTCTTCTACAGTGGGTAAGAGGATCGGGCTTATTAAATAGAAAGCAGAGACACAACTCATATGGGGTAGTGTGTCCTTGGTACTTGTGTAGGTATTGATTCAAATGCAATATGAATGCAGCACAGTCATGGAAATTGTGCACAATGCTCTGAACACTATCTGGTAACTGAGGAGTGGCACACTGAACATATAATGCCATATCATTGAGCACAGTATGTTTGAAAATACATCATCAAGAAGACATGTATTCTGCATATGACTGGAGGTCCTCCTGGCGTCCGCTGTGACATCTCAAATGCATCTCTCTGACATAGTCTTTGACCTTCTTTGACATAGTCTTTGACCAATATGACCTTCTTTCATACTGTTTTCTATCAAGGCATTCGTGTATGACATCATTTTTGACTTCATTTCATTTTTGACACACATCTATCTATCTTTAAGGCACTCATCTTCACCTCCTGCAGCCCCCCCCCCCTTCTATCAAACTTAATACTTCCTTCCTGGATTACTCACAGGGTTCTCTTCTCCTCTGCAGCCAGCCCATTATTGGGATTCTCACAGACACATTACCCTAAACCTCATCTCTGTTCAACCTGTGACCCTTTTTGGGTCTCCTTGTGCTTAAAGAGTAACTTTGATCTGTCCTCCCCTCCCAGGTATGTTTACTCATAATTTTCTCTATGGTCAGATTCCTATTTCTTTATTTGTCCTTGCTCCTGCCATTCCCATTGTCCATCCTACACAACTCCAGGGAATGCTCTTCCCCGTTCATTCTATGTGGATGCGCTGTGTTCTTCTGCACAGGATTGCATGCTGTTGTGTCACAGGTCCTTCCCCAACCACCAATGTCTACCAGTCTCTTCCTTTGCTTAAAGACTCAGTTCAAACATATTTTCCTTTTTGAAAACACAATTCCTTCTGAACTTTTTCTTTGGGATGGAAATCCCTTTGAATAGCATAATGTGAATAGAAATGTAGAGGAGAGTGTAGAAATGCTAGAAACCTATCTAATGATTCAACTTAATTGCCTCATTTACTATAGGGAGGAAACAGAATCTGTTCATTTCAACTTTGCCATATTAAAGAGAAAACTTCTCACACAGAGTCCTTATAGGTTTCAGTTATTTAGTTAATTGATTTACTTAAACGTCACCTAGTTCCTGGAAAGATTTCAGGCAAAAGGAAGATTGCACGTAAAAGTTGCTTAATAAGTGGGTGAAAGTTACGACTTTGCATTCCTACCCAAGAATGATAGTGCTGTTTTTTCCCTCAATTATCCAGAAATCTATATTTTGGGATATCCTATTAGTTGAACAGTTGATCGCCTTAATACAGAAAAAAATCACATTTAAAAAATATATCTGTGAAAGTCTTCCTGAAATATATTAAACCACTTTGGACATAAAAGAGACATTTAATTTTTACCAAAAATAAAAAAAGTACAATGTAGCTGTACCCTCACCATTCCCAGTATTGCTTCTTATTGGACCATAGTTTAGATAAATATTTCTTAAGTATACTTAAATATCTTAAGTATATTTTATGAGAAGGGATTTCCCTATGCCCCACCATATTTGACAATATCCGAATACATTTCTGACTGTTCCAACAGGAGGGGCGCTGCTAGCATCTGATGGGTAGAAGCCAGGAATTCCATTAAACATCATAACTACATAGATTAATTCCATTTTAATAAAGGATGATTTGTCCCCAAAGGTTGATGGTGTGAAGGTGAAGAGATCTTGGTTCAGATCGAGAAAGATGGGACTGAATGGGTCCCAACTTTAGACGAGGTTGATGCTATCGTTAAGTGCTGTCCAGGCAGCGCTGGTTCATACCAATCCCACATACAATAAAATGAAACACTGCCTGATCCTTCACTACCCTCCACCCTCTTTGCTGTGTTTGAACCCATTGGTGCAGCCATCACATCAATATATCTCATTAAGCATTCTCCTTTTTCCCATTGACCCTCTACTTTGCCCAGCATGGTGTCCTTCTCCAAGGATAGATCCCTTCTCACAGCACGTTTAAAGGACACGAGATAAAGTCTTTCTATGCTATCCCCTAAGGAGTACATCTTCCAACACAGGTTATTCTATTTTCTAGAAGCTCATGATAATATTCTTCATCAATATTATCCTTTAAAGACATCTATTCATGGTTTATGAATAGAACAAAGGTACCCACTCACTGTCATTAAGTTGGTTCTGACTTATATTGTCCCTATAGGTCAGAATACAGTGCTCTGCAGGGTTTCCAAGACTGAAAATTATTTTTTTTAAAAATTAATTTCAATGGGGGTTCATGCAACTCATCACAATCCATACATCCATCCACTGTATGCAAGGTATGTTTACATGCGTGTTGCCATCATCATTCTCAATACATTTTCTTTCTATTTAAGCCCTTGGTATTAGCTCATTTTTCCCCTCCCTCTCAACTCCCCCCTCCCTCATGAATCCTTGAGAATTTATAAATTATTATTTTGTCATATAGTACAATGTCCACTGTTTCCCTCCATCCACTTCCCTGTTGTCCCTACCCCAGGGAGGAGTTTATATGTAGATCCTTATAATTGGTACCCCCTTTCTACTCCACCTTCCCTTCATCCTCCTGGTATCACCACTCTCACCACTGGTCCTCAAGGGATGATCTGTCCTGGATTCCCTATGCTTCCGGTTCCTATCTGTACCAGTGTACATCCCCTGGTCTAGCCGGATTTGTAAGGTAGAATTGTGACCATGATAGTGGAGGGGAGGAAGCATTGAAGAACTAGAGGAAAGTTGCATCTTTCATTGTTGCTACACTGTAGCCTGACTGGCTCATCTGCTCCCTACAACCCTCTGTAAGGGGATATCCCATTACCTACAGATGGGCTTTGTGTCCCCAATCTGTACTCCCCCTCATTTATAATGATATAATTTTTAGTTCTTTGATGCCTGATTCCTTCCACACCTCGTGGTCACACAGGCTGGTGTGTTTTCCATGTGGGCTTTGTTGCTTATGAGCTTACATGGCCACTTGTTTACCTTCAAACCTTTAAGACCCCACACACAGTATCTTTTGATAGGTGGGCACCATCAGCTTATTTCACCACTTCTGTTTATGCACATATTTGTCTTCAGCAATCATGTTGGGAAGGTGAGCATCATGGAATGCCAATTTAATACAACAAAGAGTTCTTGCATTGAGGAAGTACTTGAGTAGAGGACCAATGCCCATCTGCTGTCTTAATACTCACCATATAAGTATACGCATGTAGATATATTTTCCCATCATCATCATCATCATATATAAATATATTTACCTATGTACATGCCTGTATTTAGAACTCTATAAACACCCTTTATCTCCTATTTCTTTCCTCAATTTCCTTTTACTTTCTTCTTGTCCTACTATCATGCTCAGCCTTCATTTGGGTTTCAGTTATTTCTCTTGGTTACATTACTCTAAATCAATCCCTATTAGGACTCTCACATTTTTTGGATCACTTTTTGTTCCCTTATCCCTGCATTGGTCAACACCACCTCCTTTCCCCCACCTCCCCCTCTCCCATGTCTTCCCCCCTCCCTCTGGAACCATCAGTCCCATTGTGGTATCCTCCAGACTGGTCATCCAGCCTATCTTACCTAGATAGACTTGCAGAGATAACAATATGTACAAAACCACAAGACATGGCAAGACGAAGTGGCAAAAGACAAGAAAATAATGACAGCAGCAACAACAAAACCCATGTCCATAAAAATATATAAATAAGTAAAGAAATAAAAAAAATAACAGAAGAAAAGCCTGTAAATTGTTCAAGGTCTGTTGGTTGACCTCCAGGAGTGTCCCCCAGTTGAGTCTGATGAGGAGTCATACTCTGGCTCCAAAGTCTGTCCTTGGCACTTGCTCAGAAACTCCATGCTCTGCTCCCCCTGCCGCTCTGCTGCACATCCTTAGTGTTTTGTCTTGGTGAGGTGGGGTCAGACTGGGTGTAATTCCAGCCCTGCGCCAAGACTGTAAATTATTATTGTATCAGGCTGCCTCGCTTTTCTCCTGAGAAGCAGCTGGTGGGTTTGAACCTAGGACTAGCAGGCCAGTGCTTAAAACACTGTGCCACCAAGACTCCTTAGAACAAAGATAGGAGATGTTTTTTCCTAAGTTTACTGCTCTCTGTTTTGCTTCTCCCCCTCACCCCCCTAAAAATATTGGGCAGAAGTATTCCTTTCACTTGAGAAATCTAGGTACTGGTAATTGAAATTTTATTGTATTATTATCTCCATGACTATGGTTGTTTAATCTTTCTATTAAAGACTATTTAGTCTGACATAAGACTATTAAGATCATTAATATTTTATTCTGGTTGGGGTGGTGCTGGTGGGTGTGGGATCCAAGCCATAAATAAGTAAACAAATCAATGTGAAAACATGCAATGAGGCAGTACATCAGGATGCTTTCTAGAGAAGCATTTCGATTTGGATGGATGGAAGTTGAATGATCACCGTGACTTATGTCTTTAGCAGTGCCTTGCTTGTTCTATTGAGCTACACACAAGTTACCTTGGATAATGGACTCCTCGCATGTCGCAGGTTCTGTATCCTTTTATTGGCAAACTATGTAATGGGAGGACAACCATAGATGGGGATACACCAAGCCTTGTCCTCTTGAATTGGAAGCATTTCTCTGACGCAGTTGGCACATGCCTAGGGGCTGGGTAGCATCTTTAAAGGGATAGAATGTTCAAGACTCACAATGTGCTAGATTTTTATCTTCCCTTGGGGTTTATCCAAAATGCCATTCATAAAAAGAAAGCTGGAACTAAAACCTTAAAATTCTGTCAATGGAAACACAGACTTCTTTTTGCTGACTGCATTTCTGGATTAAAAAAAATTTTTTTTTTGCACTTCTGGATTTGATAATTGTCTTGTTAATTTGCAAATTGCTTTCTGAACTCCTACTTTCCCCTGTGTTCCATGCTTTCTTTAAGTTGGTATATGCTTTACTCTTTCCCTAATTTGGTCCTTGGAAATGGGAATTCTAATTTATATGGAAAGATTTATGTCAACCTTATTTTAAGTAATGATGGAATCAGGAATAATAGCCAAATAACTCGGATTTTAACCTACAAAAATGGATTTAATAATAAAACTGGACAGCCTATATTACTGCAATAAATGCTGAGATATCATAACTTAAAGCTGAAGAACATAATGGGAATTTCTTATTTAAAGATTAAGGTTTTTTTCAGGGGCAATGACCATGGTAAGCATTGTAAAGCAAATCTTTGGCTCAAATTAGGTGCAAAGTAGATTAGATGTGGCTACTGATTTACCCCTCTCAGAAGGAAAGAAGAGTGAAGAAAATAAAAAACTCAAAGAAGACAATTAGTCTAAAGAACTAATGGACCAGGTGAATCACAGTCTGCAGTACTTGGACACCAGAAGAGCTAGATGATGCCCAGCTACCATTACCTAACGCTGTGCTTGAAGCCAGAAAAGGTTATAAACAGCATGACAGAAAATTGTAGAACAAAATTTAAAATCATAGCTATGAGCAGACAGACTGGTCTGCTAGAAATTGTTGGAAACCTTGAGACTGTGGCCCTTTGATACACTTCCAACCTGGAACTGCACCTGCCTCCAGACATCACCTTACAGCTGAGCAACAGACAGGTCTGTAAAGTGAACAGTAACAATCTTGAGGAACTTACTCCTTAGAATGACTAACCAAGCAAAGCAGAAAGAGTAGCATTTGCTTCAAAAAGCTCAGATGGCAAAAAAGGGGCAGGCAGAAGGATGAATCAAAATAGAGAACTCAGGAATGAAGAGAGAAGCGTGTGGTTATATTGGAGGAAATGCAGTCAATGTTATGAAACAAAATGTGTACAAATTGTGAGAGGAAAACTAATTCCTCTACAAAATTTCATGCAACTCCCAATGAACCACAATGTCTTCCAGGACCTTACTTAGCAAAAAAGCATAATATTTGAATTCCGAAAGCAGGAAAACGTTGTCTAATGTTTTGCAAGCATTTGTTTTGTTTTGTTTTGCCACAGTTCTTTGGGATTTCGGAATCTGTTTGTTTTGGAAACTGTAAGAAACGTTAATAAAATTATGTCCATTCTAAAAGAAGGCATTTCAGCACACGTTAACTTGTTCATCCAAGTTACAGGGATTTGAGAGCTTGAGTTCCTAGGACTTAACTTTTGCATTCTATTCAGTGCAGGCTTGCAGCTAGATTTGAGAGGGTTTCTCTAAGCAGGATTGCGTGTTAGCACAGAATGGAGATAGACGATTAATGGGAGCTAAAAAAATATGTTTTTGCAAATTACTTGCCTCCCTTCCTACTCTCCTTTACTAATTTGTCATCTGTGCTAAGTGGATGTGGAGACAATTTAATGAATACAATTTACCACAGACTGTAGCAAAAAATAAATTTGATTCTGGAGCAGCACAAATGATAGCATCTCGGAAATGAAAAGGACACAGAAAGGTCATCTGATTTGTCCTTCTTCCTGCAGACAGGCTTGCACTCCTCATTGCAGGTGGGTGAGAATCTATCCTAATTCTGAAGACATCCTGAGAAGGAACTTTCACCAGCTCTCTCATTACAGCTAATGCAAAACATCCATTACTCATGGAAAATTCATTTGAAGGACATCTAATTTCCTCCTCCTACTGAAGTTTATTCCCATTTCCTCTAAATGAGTCTCCAGTGAGGACCACACAGGATTTCTGTTAACCAACCAGTTTAGATAAGTGGGATTGAATGAGATAATGCCTATGAAGTTCTTAGAATGTTCTTAGGAGAACAGTTGGAGTAGACTTCACAAAGTACCTTAGCTACCATAATGATCAGTATCAGCATTATTACTAAAGGGGGAGGAATCATGGTGTTTTTCTATATGGTGAAATAGGAATATCAAATGATTTGGGGATCAGTAGTGCTGGTTGCCTGGTGGGGGCTGATTTAGTATTGCATCTTGAGGTTGAATTCTGGTGCAATTGAATGGAATGAATGCTTAATGGGTGGCATAAGCAAGGCAAGGGAGCATAGGAAACATGACCACACTGGTCTCAACTATTGTCATTCTTGCAATGATGGCTGCAAGTTCTTGAATGACCTCCTGGTACTCAACATTCTACCTAGGGACCATCTATATTGAACAAGTGACTATAGATTCTAAAAAAAATCACTCAGCCAAATGCAATCACGTACTGATAATGCCCTTTTAGGAAATGCCTCATTGCATCTGTGGTCATATAAGGTTAAAAATAGAGTTCAGTCATCTTGGCTAAAGAAGGGGTCCATAGCAGATATAGCCATACATAATAAATGCAACAGCTTTCTGAATGCATCACATAGATCTCATGTATCTTATATACAAAGCAAATGCACTGCCAGACATATACCAGTAAAGTATATATACAACCTATAACACATATGTCTTGTAATCATAATAATTTTATACTACTGTATCACCTATGTATTGTACTGAACTTTCTACGACTGTTTTAATATGAAGTTTCCCTACTGACAAAAGAGGTCTCATGATGTAGTGGTTTTAATGTTGGGTGTTAACTGCAAGTTCTATAGTTCAAATCCACCAGCCCCTCTGACGGGAAAGAGGAGGCAGTCTGCTTCTATAAAGATGTAAAGCAGGTGGGGGGGGTGAAAAAAATAAAGATTTGAAGTCTTGGAAATTTTAAGGAACTAGTCTACTTTGTTCTGTAGGATAGCCACGAGTTGGAGTTGATTTGGTGGACTGGGTTTGGTTTTGCCAAGTGTATAATAAGGTATCTTTACAATGTCTAACTAGAATGATGTCCTGTTTCACAGCTCATGTAGTTGATACCAATGTCATGATTGGGATGTAGGGGTGGAGTCTAGCCTGTCAATCTGGAGATAGCCAATGAGTAGCCAATGAGGCCTCTGTGTTGGCATGGCTTTCTCCTGAGAATTCTGGGAAGTCTCACGGTCTTTCCCTCGTGGAGATGAGAGACCATCTTCCTAGTTGTTGAGAGATGCTTGACTCACAAGACAAGATGGCAGTGTCCAAGGAACTGGAGGAGCTGCAGGAGAAGCCGCTTGGCCTTACCCAGATGGAACCAGACCTTTGAAGCCGGAGGAGCCACAGAGAGAACCCTACAAGCGCTCAGATGCTTCTACAAGCGCCCTACTGCTTCTACTGCCACTGGGCACACAAGATTCTGCACTCACTGGTCTGTGACTTTGTGAGTTGAAAGGGGACTTTATGGACTGGTGTTGGACATATGGGCTAACATCGGATTTGTGACCTTGGACTGGACTGGGTTGGGATGCTTTCTCAATGTTGCATTCCTCTTGTATACAAACCTTTCTCTTATGTGTGTCTATGAATTTGATCTCTAATATACCTGGACTAACACAGAATATATGTTAGATGTTCTGTGTCATAAAAGTGTTATTTTTGTCTTCCAGGATGGTGTTATAATTAAATGTATTTTTAACCATCATTTTTCAGGTCACTTTTCTTCTTTTCAACTTTCCCATTTAAATAAAAAACAATAAATTAATTTCAGAGGTCCCTCTAATTTGCTTCTGATGGGGTTTTCAGTTCACACAGGCTATTTTTGAGTTATAAACACTAGAGTGAAATTCTGTGTCTTACTGTGACCTTGAGCATTATGATGAATTCTGATATCTCATACTCTGTACTTAGCATTATAACACAATGCTATTTTCACATATGTTGAAAGATAGAATTGGGCTGAGCCCCGGTGGCATAGTGGTTGTGCGCGGGACTGCGGCCCACTGGGACGGAGGTTCACTTCCAGCAGTGGGGCTGGGCCTCCTACTCCCACCACCGGAGAGCAGTGATGCCCAACCCCCCCAAAAAACAAAAAAACAAAAACAGAAAACAAAAAGAAAGATAGAATCTAAAATCATGGGAGGAGCCATAATGTTTCAACCAATCGGAGCCCTCATCCAAAATGTAGTTCCAATTAGGCTTATTGATCTCTTTGAAGTCTTTTTGCCAGAGGACTTTACAGACTGTCAGGGAAGTCATAAGGGTTGAGAAAGGAAAGCTCTGGGGCTGAAATAAGAGTTAAACTCAGGTTTGTTCCAACACTTTCTGCTCTACTCCAGGTGTCCAAGTCACCCTGATTTGCATGAGGGTGAACGTAAGAGAAGGTAGAGAACACAGGAAGAACTCTTTTCTTACTTCTCTTAAAGTAGCTCGCTTGCTATTCATTCTCTTTACACTCCTATATAGTTTTTGTGCCCTAAATCATGCATTGTAGGATTTATTTTTCTAGGGTCAAGAAAAGAGTGAATGAGTGGACTGGTGCAGAAAGCAGAGACTGTAGTCACAACTGGAAGTTTTGCATTCAGCCAGGTCAATCAGATGTGGAGACAGTCTGGTGTTCCTCTGTTTCACCTAAGTTAAATGGAATTCTGAAAAGGGGTGATGCCTTTCTCCTTCAAACTTTTTATTTTTGTTCTCCTGGAACCTTTAGAATGAGAGGATTTGCAAGAGAGGATGGACAGAATGAGTAAGATTATATGGGAGAAGGTTTATATGTTCATATATGGAGTCCTAGTTGCATATGCATTAAACCTTGGCTGCTAACTGCCAGGTTGGCACTGCGAAAGCCAGAGAAAGACAAGGAAGGATCCCTGGTGGCATGGTGGTGAAATGACTGGCTAGTCACAGAAAAATCAGTGGTTCACTTCCACCTGCCACTCTGAAGGTAAAAACGATGTCTGTCTGATTCTGTAAAGATTTACAGTTTTGCCCCTCCCCCAGAAGAATTTACATTAGAGGACAGCTCTGAAGCTGCAGTCCAGGGAGAGGGCCATGTCTGACCAGAACACAAGGGAACAAGTGAAGGCGGAGGAGGAGAGAGGGGAGAGCATCTTGACCCAAGCCTTGAGGACAATATCCCCACTCAGAACAGCCAATGCACAGAGAGGACCCCATGGATTGCCCCACATCCCTCAATGACCCAAGGCCCTATGGGGGGACAACACTGAAGACACAAGGTCAGGACTGCACCCAGTCTGACCCCACCACATCGAGACAAAACAGCGGCGGAGGGGGAAGGGGGAGGGTGCAGGGGGCAGAGCATGGAGGTCTGGAGAGAGTGCCAAGGATAAACTTTGGTACAAAAGCATGGGATCCCATAGGACTCCATGGGAGGACACTCCTAGAGGTCAAGAAACAGACCCTGAACCATTTACAGGTGCTTCTTTAAAAACAAAAACACATGTATATATATTTTCTGGAAATTTTTTTTGTTGCTGTCATCATTTTGTTTTCTTTTGCCACTTTGCCTTGCTATGTCTTGTCTTTTTGTGTGTGTGTGTGTGTATATTGTTATCTCTGCAGGTATATCTAGATAAGACAGGCTGGACGTACAGTCTGGAGTAGAAAACAATGGTACCAATGGTTCTGGAGGAAAATGGGAGCGGGGGAGGTGGGGGAAAGAAGGTGGTGACCAACCCAGGGAGAATGAAACAACAAGTGATCCAAACCCAGTGGAAAGGAGGGTGTGAGAGGACTTGTAGGGATTGATCAAGGGTAATGTAACTGAGAGAAATTACTGAAAACTAAATGAAGAAAAGGCATGATAGTGGGACAAGAGAAAAGTAAAAGGAAATATCACCCAACCAGTCTGTTCGCACTCTGATATAATGGAATAACTGTGCACCATCCTGTTGGAACCACACCCCAGAATTAATTTCTCATGCCATAGGATCAAGCATTCATATGATTTTAGGGCCACTAATAAATCAGGAAGATGGTTTTTAATTAAAATAAAAAACTTGCCATTGAGTTGGTTTGACTCAAGGCCATATGTGTCAAGATAGAAGTGTGCTCTACAGAATTTCCAGTGGCTGACATTTTTCAGCAGTAGATCACCAGACCTGTAATTTCAAGGCCCCTGTAGGAGGACACAAGCTGCCAACCTTTCTATTAGCAGCTCTGCTGACCACATCTTTGCTCCACCCAACAACTCTGGAAGGTGAAGTGGTGAGGAATATTTTTTGCATCATGAGCTTAATAATAATCATTGGAAGGATGGAATTAGCCAGCAATTTCTTTGGATAATCATGTGCAAAAAGAAGAGGAAAGGGCCAAATGATTGTATCTCCATCTCTCCTCCCAACATAGCTGAGAGATTTGATCCTTTCCATCAGTCTCAACTCTCTACAATTCTCACCCAGGGGTCTGGCTGACCTCAGGGTGGGAAAGGTGGAGTGAAGGCCCGGGTGGTCTGAAGTATCCCTGGGTGATCATGATAAGGATCCTAGTATAGCTAATAAAACTTCTGAAGAGGGGTACATCCAATTGTTAGTCAGACTGAGTACAAAAGAAGAAAGAGAAAATACAGAAAAGGATCTAGAAATGAGAGATCCAGAAATAGGGAAGGGAGAACCTACAAGAAGGATGTAGTAATTTCTGCCCAGCATTATGTATCTATGGCTTCGGGGGGTTCAGGATCAGGATTCTGGATTTGTTGATTATAGAGACTCCTGGACACAAACTCAAGAACCCCAAACTCACTCCCATTCAGTCAGCAGGACCCTGGAGGACAGGGTTGAGCTACCCCTGTGAGTTTCCAAGACTATAACTCTTGACAGGAACAGAGACCCTCATCTTTCCAGAAAAAGAAAAGAATGATAAATATGACAACCTAACTTTTTAACTAACAAAGACACCAGGTAAAAATTCAAAAGACAGAGTAAGAACAGGAAGGATGGGTTTATAATACACATAAGTAGCCAAGAACCAGTTTACTTAATTTATAAGTTATGTCTCAAAAGGAACAGTCCAATAGAAAAACCAGCAAAGAATTCCAGAAGACTTTTAAATACTTCAAAACTCATCCATTCTCAGAAGAAATGTCAAGTCAAGGCGATGAGATAAGCTTTCTCTCCCTTCAGAATGGAGAACATTTGTATAAAGCAATAATACACAGTGTTTGTCCAGTGCATAGGTAACAGATTCTCAGGCACTTGTGTTTAAATAAATTGCTCTGGCTTCTTTTGATTAAACTTGAGATACTACCCAGTTAATGCTTGGAATCTCCAGTAGTGTAACTGTCTCTGGTTATGTGCTCAGGCCCTAATTGCTGATATCAAGGTTCAGACCTACCCAGAGGGTTTTCGGAAGGCAAGTCTGGGGACACACATTTGAAAGGACACAGCCAACAGTGGAGTCCTGAATCTGGACAGGATTGAACAATAACAGTAAAATATTTGCAGCTGTTTTTGTGCTAGTATTTTATTTTTTTGGTCTTTTTTTTTTTTTTGGTGGTGGGGGGGCATCACTGCCTCAGGTGGTCGTGGGCGCTACCCAGGGCTGCTCCTGAGAGCCGCTGGATTTGAACCGTCAAGCCCGCGGGCTGCAGTCCCACACTCAACCACTTAGGCCACCAGGACTCAGCCCGCATTTCATTTTTATAAGACTCGTTTTGAAAAAAAAAAATATCCCACAACAGCAAAAAAGGTGAGTGTGCAAGGATGCTCACTGCAGTGCCGTTTAAAACGGCCACTTAAACGTCTATAAACACACGTATCCCTGTACAAGCAAGTCAATGCCATGAAGACAAACGGCACCTCAAAGAAAAGTTCTCAACTGAAAACCCAAAATCTCCCTTGAGGGAGATTCCTGATCTGAGACCAGAGGCACCAGTGACTGGCACACGGAGACAGGGGTAGAGCAAGAGTAGCAGCACCAGGACCACAGGACTGTGAGACAGAGACACGGGTGGACTTTCTGGGCCAGGAAAACAGACACCAAGGACCACAGGCAGAGAGGCTAAGGCCTACAGAGAGATTAGTTGCTGGCCAAGGAGAGATGTCGCTGTATACCAATGACTGTATCCTTACAGTTTTCTGCTCTTGGCTTGCGGTAACCCATTAACTTCCTTAAAAAAAGTCTCTTAAACTGTAAAAAATGTCTCTAAGAAGAGGTAATGATGATTAAGATCAAAGTTTGAGATGAAAGGTATAATGCTTTGTATTATTTGGATTTTTC
>PVJH01041138.1:0-15191 GCA_004026705.1 Nesogale talazaci
TCTAATCCTTTGCAACTCACAGCGACCCAGAAGCTCAGAGTAGAGACTCTGACTCACACAGACCCCCTGTTAGCACAACACAGTGAAACCCTGCCGGGCCTGCACCATCCGCTGTCAATCCATCGTGGCGGAGGTCTTCTTTGGGGGCTACCCCTCCACTTGACCAAGCCGACTGTCCTCGTCCAGGGACGGGTCTCCGCTCCCAGCGTGCCCAAGGCACGTGGGCGGGAGTCTGGCTGTTCCTGGCCCCGAGGACCACGCCGGCTGTCCGTCTTGCAAGAGAGGGGCCTGTTCTCTTGGCAGCCCACGGGACCCTTCGTGAGAATTGGCTGTGCGTTTGTCTGGGGCTCTGGCAAGGGATTCCAGCGCGCCGGAGAGCAAGCAGGGCGCCGTGGGGTGAACAGCTGGTGTCAGGAGCAGCATGAGGGATGGAGTCCCGGCGGATCTGATGGCTGCGTGGTTCAGCGTCGTCGGCTTGGCCGCCAGAGACCTGCAAGACGCGGCTCGCGCTCCGAGCCGCGGCATTAGCGCCCCCGCGCGCCTTCCCCGGGAACTACACGTGGCGTCTCAGGGTCAGGTCCTCACAGCTTCGAAGCGTACCTTCAATATATTTTTTAAAGATTTGTGCACTCACCACCACAATCACTTTTAGGACGCCAGTGAATGCTGTGTTATTTGATAGGTTATTTTGGAGGGGCTCAGAATGCTCCCAAACGTTTGTACCTTCAAATAATGGGGGTAAAATCTCTCTCTCTCTCTCTCTCTCTCTCTCTCTCTCTCTCTCTCTCTCTCTCTCGTAGATTTCTGAGACTATGTAGAGGAGTAGGAGTAGAAAATCCAGTCTTTCACGTGTGCGTATGTATATTCTCCTGATTCATTCAGGAGGAGACTTGCATTTACCATATGAAACTTGGTGGGTCTGTGGATTAAGCCATGGGCTGCTCACTGCCAAGTCGCGGGTTCAAACCCACCCACTGCTCTTCAGAAGAAAGATGAAGCTGTCTGCTCCCATAAGAGATTTACAGTTTCCGAAACCTTAGGCAGCAACCCGGCACTGTCCTATGCACGGGGTGGCTTTGAGTGAAAAATGGGTTCCTTGGAAATGGGTTTGACCTTCCTTGTGACCCTTCACCGTTAACTTAATTCGTATCTGTTATCAACAAGAATATTTCCTTCCTTTTTTTGAGAGGGGGCATCACTGCCCTCTGGTGGGAGAGGGAGGCCCAGCCTTGCTCCTGGAGAGCTGCGGCTGGATTTGAACCGTCAACCCAGTGAGCCGCAGTCCCGCACTCAACCCCTACGCCACCAGGGCGAGGCCCAAGAATATTCTGTTTCATGACAACTGTACAATTCTCTCCGAGGGGGCGTGGCAGCTATTATCAGCTGCCGACCAGTCAGGTCCAACGCACAGGGACCTGTAAGTCACAGCACACAACACGCCCTGCCCAATCCCGCCACCTCTTCACAGTCGTGGTGCCCAAACCCACTGTTGCAGCCGCTGCGTCCGCCCGTCCCCTTCACTGCCTTCCCCTGTCTGTGCGGACGCTCCGTTGCACCGAGCACGGTGCTCTTTTCCAGAGACCGGTCCTTCCTGATGACAACCACCATACGGATCCGATTTGGAAATCCCACGAAATGACCCAGGCTTTGCCTTCAACACACCTCTGGCAGACAAGAGAAACTAAAGTGCTCCTTGGCACGTAAGGCCCCAACGCCCTGCCGTGAGACGACGTAGGTGAGTGCCAGTCCAAGACTGCGGATTTAGGGATCGCTGGACTCTGGTTCAACTCTTGATTTGGAAGTGGCACAATGGCTGGCAGGATAGACTTGCTACTTTCATGTCTGAGTCCTGGAGACAGCCCTCAGGAAGGGGTCACTGAAGATACCCGTGCTATGGCAAAGTGTGGAGAAGAAAAGAGACCGTGCTGCATCATCAGAGAGAATAGTACCTGGGGTCTTCAAGGCTTGCCTTAAAGCAAGCAGCTGCTAGGTGAGGCGTCCGCTAAGTCCTCCAGGACAGAGCACACCAACGAGTGTGATCAAAGGACTATTAATAATAAAATCCATGATCAGAGGATAAAATCTGAGCACCCAATTGGCAGAAGGCTAGAGATGACAGCGAAACTCAATATCAATTTACAGATTGGACTAAGCTTCACTGAATTCCCTCAGTGCATTGTCCAAACATCTGAACAGTCTTGACCTTAAACAGTGTACACTGGAAAGTGGGTTGCTGTAGGTATGGTGAGGCTCAAAATTAACCTTATCCTTTTCCCCCCCTTTAACATATCTTTAACTTTGTCCTACTTCTTATTGTTTTTCTGCTTTCTTTTAGATTGTTTTTGTGTGTGTTTTATGTTGTTGTAGTTGGGATTTTTTTGTTTGTGCTTCTCTATCTGAAATTCAGGATAGGTAAACCTATCAGCACAGTAACTAGATGACTATGCTTCCTTGGGGTTGTGACTTAGAGGGAAATGGAGAGGAGATAATACTAATGGACACAAGAATGAAAGAAGATGTTTAAAAGGGATTGTGGTGATGAATGCACAAATCTTTTAAAATTATATTTAAGCCATTGAATGGTATAGGACACAAATTAGATGTCAATAAAACTTGAAAAACAACAAAGTATGTTGAGACAAGATGTCACCATTCTCACAACTAGACAGGCTGATGAAAGAAGGCCATATAATACTGGTATCCTACTCTTGGGCAAACCCAGTCTTTATTTAAATCCCACCTACTGGTTCAGGGAAGCCCTTTACCACAGTCTAGTTTCCAGGACTTTTTGTTTTGTTTTGTTTTTTTGAGCATCACTGCCCTCTGAAGGGAGCCGGAGGCCCAGGCTTGCTTCTGGAGAGCTGCCGCTGGATTTGAACCGCCAACCCAGTGGGCCACAGTCCCGCACACAACCACGACGCCACCGGGGCTCAGCCCCTTCCAGGACATTTTGAAAAAGACATTCTGGAGCTCCTCTTTCCCCTTACACAGCACGATCAAGCTGTCCTTGTTTGAACCCTGCCTCAGTGGAATTTTTAGGTGGTTTCCATTCTTTGAACTCAAGTAACACGACATGCTTGCACGTGGATGGACCCCTGGACTTCTGCCCTTGCACCATGAGAAAGGGGGTTGCCTGGAGTGAGACCCAGCAACTATAGCAAGGACCAAACTCAATCCAGGGATACAGACAGCAGTCAGCTAAATAAGAGAATGAGAGAAAGAGGGGGGTGGGGGAGACATGGGTAGATGGAGGAGCAGGGTGCTAATCCACCGGGGGGAGGGGGAGTAGTTGTTTATATCTCCACAGGAGAGGGAGAGAGAGACCGGGCTTCAACCCAATGCACCAAGACGTGAATACAACACACCGGCATGGACCAGGGAACCAGTAGAGAGGTCTGTGGAGCCGGCCCCAATCCCAACTCTGTGGACACTCCCCCCACCACCGCCGCCACCCCTTGGAAGAACGCACTTCAGCGGACAGCACTGGGGCTACAGCTTGGGGAGAGGGGCGCATCAGATTAGAGCACACGGGAGAAACACAAAGGGATAGAGAGGGAGGAGAAGGCTTCCTGACCCACCAAGCCCAGAGGACAATGTTCCTGCTCTAAGCAGACAACACACAAAAAAGACCCACCAGGAAACACACTGTCCCTCACTAAACCTTAGTGCTACGGGGACAGCACTGGAGACTGTGGCAGTCATGTGCTTATGTTAATTTCATGATTGAGATGTAGGCGTGGAGTCTAGCCTGTTAATCTGGAGATAGTCATTGAGTAGCCAATGAGGCCTCTGTGTGGGCATGGCTTTCTCCTGAGACTTCGGGGAAATCTCGTGATATTTCCCTGGTGGAGATGAGAAGCTATCTCCCAGTTGTTGGGAGTTAGTCTCAGAGATGATGAATCACGGACAAGACAAGATGGCAGTGTCTGAAGAGCCGGAGGAGAAGCCACACGTCTTTGCCCTGATGGAGCCAGACCTCTGAAGCTGGAGAGGCCATGTAAGGACCCCTGCCAGTGATGAGTCGCTTCTACCACCACTGGATGCTGTTGATGGACCCTGAGCCCTGGAAGCGAGGAGCCCTGGGGAGACCCCTGCCGGCGCCAGGACTCTGCACCACTGACCTGTGACTTCATGAGTCAGAAGGAGACATTGTAGACTGGTATTGGGCATATGGACTAATATCGGACTTATGACTTTGAACTGGACTGGGTCGAGATGCTTTCTCAGTGTTCCATTCCTTTTGTATATAAACCATTCCCTTATATCCATATGTGTGTCCATAAATTTGTTCCTCTAGTCTGCCCGGACTCACACAGAGACACAGTGTGGGAATGGTGCACAATCTGACCCCATCTCACTGGGGGGAAACACTAAGGACATACAGCAGAGCAGCAAGGAGACTAAAATGATGAAATCCCTGGGGAATGCCAAAAATAGACGTGGAAGAGAGAGTGTGGCACCCCGTCAGACTAGACAGGAAAACGCTCACAAAGGCCAACAAGCAGACCTTGAACTAGGTATAGGCTTTTCCATTTTTGTTTTTTTGTTTTTGTTTTTGTTTTTTGGGGCATCACTGCTCTCCGGTGGTGGGAGTAGGAGGCCCAGCCCCACTGCTGGAATTGAACCTCCGTCCCAGTGGGCCACAGTCCCGCACACAACCACTAAGCCACTGGGGCTCAGCCCTCCATTTTTGTCAGGACTTTCTTTTTGTTATTTTTTGGTTTTGGTTTGGGTTGCTGTTATTGTTTTGTTGGTTTTGACTTCCTTTGTTGTTTTATTTGGCTTTGCCCGGGTTTGGCACTTATTAATGTCTCTGCGTGTCTATCGAGGTAAGATATGCAGGATGCATAACTTTGAGATGAAAAGAATGAGACCAATGATTCTGGGAAATACTGGAGAAGGGAGATAGGAAGATGGAGGGACTAGCCCAGGGACAAGGGAACAAGTGAAATAAAATCAATGGAAAGAAGATGCCTAGTGGGGTTTAATCAAGGGCCATATAGCAGTGAGGAATTAATAAACCAAATGAAGGTCAAACACGATATGGGACAAGAGGAAAGTCAAAGAAAATAGAGGAAAGAACCAGGAGGCAAAAGACATTTATAGAGGTTATATATGTAAATTTATATATATAATGAATATAGATATATACAAAAGAAGAATAGAACTATATACTCATATCTATATGTTAAGAATTAAAGTTGCAGGTGAACATTGGGCCTCAACTCAAGTACTCCCTAAACACACGAACTTGTTGTTCTAACAGTCTGGCATTCTGTGATGTTCACCTTCCTGACACGATCACTAAAGACAAAATGGGCGCATAAGCAAGTGTAGTGAATAAAGCTGATGGTGCCCAGCTTATATCAAAAGATAGAGCATCTGGGGTCTTAAAAGCTTGAAGATAAACAAGTGGCCATCTAGCTCAGAAGTAACAAAGGCCACATGGAAGAAGCACACCAGTCTGTGTGATCATCAGGTGTCAGTGAGATCAGGTTTCAAGCATCTAAGACCCAGAAGGAAATCACATCCATCATGAATTGGGGAGAGGGCGTGGCATGGAGTGGAGACTCAATGCCCATCTGTAGACAATTGAATATCCCCTCCCAGGAGGGTCACAGGGAAAAGATGAGCCAATCAAGGTACAAAATAGCACCAATGAAACACACAACTCCCCTCTAGTTCTTTAATCCTTCCTCCCATCCCCCCCACCACTATCATGATCCCAATTCTACCTTTCAAATCTGATTAGACCAAAGAATGTACATGGGTGCAGATAAGAGCTAGAAACACAGAGAATCCAGAACAGATAAACTCCTCAGGACCAATAATTCAAGAAGAGATACCAGGAGGGAAGGAGACGGGGGGTGGGGGGTGGGGGGGGAGGAAGTTATCGTTTGTGTCATGACTGTTGTAGTGAGGGACCACCAGGTGGGCTTCATAGGGCCTAGGGACCCTGTGCCCAAGAAGAAGAAACACCATCCGACACCCCAGCAGCCATGTGGGAGGGCTCTGTTTGCACCAGGACATCATCAACGCTTTACATTTTCCTGAAGCTGTGACCATAGGAAGCCCATCGCCAGCATCTCATTGGCCATCACCCCCACCCTCACCCACAGCGATAACCATGACCATGAGTGCCCAACATTCAGAACTTGGTGTTTTTACAACTTCTGAAGTCCGATCCAACATGCAATCCAGATGCTCCAGACCAGTGACTGGCATGTAAACTTTGAGAGCCAAGAAAAGGCTGTCCACGAAAATACCAAGGAGCTCCCAACCTGTTTTGTGGAAGAATTCCACAGTCTTTCCACTTCATTGTTCCACGAACTATTTGAAGCCCCTTCATAGAGACACTGCCAGAGATCGCAGGGTAGAATTTTGCAAGAGAAGTGACGTCTTCGTGGCAAATAGCTTTTTAAAAAAAAAAAATTCCAACAGCATGAACGATGACTGTAGACGTAGGCCAGGCCATATGGAATACACAGGGATCAGACCAACCGCCTCTGGGAACAGAGGGTGGAGGTCAGGGAGCATCAGTCAGAAGAAGACCAGGGTCCACCATCAGTTGCTCAAAGGCAAGTTCAAGTCGAACGTGAGGGAAATCAAAGCAAGGCCATGGAAGTCAAAATATGATTGTGACCGGTGTATTCTGCCCAGTAGGCCTCCGTAGGATCATGTGGGCAGAGTTTAATCAGGTTGCAGCTTGATGAGAGGGTGACCGAGAGAAATGCTTTCCAAGGCTGGCATCCTGCCCTTTTTTCTCCCTGGTGACTGGACCAGCGTGCTGCTGCTTGCACTACGGAGTTCTTTGCCCCAACCATGTACTGCACCATCTGTGGGCAGAGTCAACGGTGGCTTCCTGCTGTGCATGGCTAGAACTTGAGGCTCCCACCAGACCTGTGTCACCGTCCTGCTGATGGATTGATGCCATGTATATATCTCTGGGACTCAGGATCCCATCAGGCTTTGTTTCTCTACATTCCCAAGCTCCTGGCTGCCACTGCCCCATCCTGCTGTCTACTCGACTGCCCGCAGCAGACTCTGCCTGTCTTGCCTGAGGGCAGACTCCACAGCCCTTGTGAGTTGAAAGGCCTTCAGTAGATCAATTTTTTTCACAAAAGGGAGTTGAACTGAGCCCTCTGTACTCCTGTATGGACCAATTAACCATTATATTCCTCTTCACTATATATATATATATATATATATATATATATAATATTTCATGTCCTGGTTTTGTTTCTCTAGAGAACTCGTCCTAACACAATGACCTTGAGTATATCGCACAGGTTAGAAAGACCACCTCAAAAATAAATCTAAACACGGAGGACCAAAGACCAAGAGAGCGGTGCAATGATATAAGGACGTCATACGTCAAGGAGGTAAAAAGTCACTCAAAAGAAAAACAGACTGGACATCCGAAGGGATCTGAGATCTGCTGAGAACAGCAACAGGGTAAGGAATTGCTGATGAAGTGAGTTAAGCAGGAAACCTCAAAGGGCAGCTTCAGAAGATAAAGCAAAGTAGGATGGTGACAGGCGGAAAGACTAGTTAGCAGTGATAGTTCAGATAAAAGGCTGATCTCAGAAATCTATAGAGAACTTCAACATCCTCATGAGAACATCTTGGTTTCTCTTACACTTCCGTCTCTTTTCTTGTGAACGTTAGTCATTCTCTGACAGGACAAGAATGAGGGGCCAGTCAGGGTGGCACTGATAAAACACATAACTTTCCTCCAGCTCTTCAGTGTGTCCTTCCCCGCCCCCCCCCACCCCCGCTATCATGACAGCAATGCTACCTTACAAATCAGTGCATGCACACGGCAAGAGATAAGAGCCCACCACCCGGGCTGAGCCCCGGTGGCGTAGTGGTTGTGCACAGGACTGCGGCCCACTGGGACGGAGCTTCAATTCCAGCAGTGGGGCTGGGCCTCCTACTCCCATCACCGGAGAGCAATGATGCCCCTCCCCCCCAAAAAAGAACCCGCAACCCAGGGAATCCAGGATAAACCCCCGAGGAACAATAAGGAGAGTAGTGAGAGCAGGAGGATTAGGAGAGGTGCTGAGCGAAAGGGGGAATTGATCACAAAGATCCACTAGAACCCCCCAGGGGGACAAATTAGCGGGTGATGGAGGACGATGTAAGATAGGAAAAAAAATAATCTATAACTTATCAAAGGTTTGTGAGGGGGGTGGGGAAACTGGGGGAAGAGATGGGGAGCAAGGACTCAAGTGAGAAGAGGATACTTTGAAACGATGATGGAGGCATATGTGCAAATGTGCTTGACACATTAGAGGAATGTATGGACTGTGATAAGAGATATATAAGCGTCCTCAGTAAAAATATTAAAGAGAAGAAGAAGAATTATGGACTCATCCAAGGCATGGGCCAGTTGGAGAATAATAACAATGATAAGAACAACACCACTCTCAATTCAACATGCAGAGCGTTGGATCTGGGTTTGGGGGTGGGCTGGGGTGGGGCGGTTCTTTTTGCTTCACCCGTATGGTCTCACTTCATCTGACAACCGCGCAGTGAAGTAGACTCTTTAAAAGGGTACCCATTTTTGTTTGTTTTTGGTTGTTTGTGGGCATCACTGCCTTCGGTGGTCGTGGACACTACCCAGCCACTGCTAGATTTGAACCGCCAAGCTCGCGGGCTGCAGTTCCACACTCAACCACTTACGCCACCGGGGCTCAGCCCAAAAGGGTACCCATTTTAAAGAGGGGAAAACTGAGCCTCAGGGAGGTGACATAACCAGCCCAAAGGGCACACCAGTTGCAGAAGGCAACCGAAGCAGAATTTGGACAGCAAGCGTTTTCAAATCCCCTTTTATTTGTCTGTTTCTGAAAGAAACTTTAAAAAACAAACAAACAAACAAAAGAACAGAGAATCCACACACACAGGAAAACTAGTTTTCGTTATCCAACTTTTCTCACACACACACACACACACGGTATGCTTTTTATAATAAGATGACTCAATGTGCTGATTTAAAACTTCCTTTTTTTAGAACAAGACATTTCTCCTGGGAGAGAAATGGGCCCACGCATATGTCCACATACCCATAGATTTTCTAATGAGCTATCTCTCTTTTTTTCTGTTATTTTAGTGTCTAGCATGATTGACACACCGGGTTATTACTCCCTCCTCCTCAAAAGGATTGAATCATCATCATCGGAGCCATCACCACCGAGGAGCAGAATTAAATCTCTGTTCCAGTAAAACTCATCATTCGTTCTCATACAAAGCCCAGCACAACGCGATGATTGGGGAGAGGAGGTGTTTGGCCAGCTATGTGAGATCCCTTCTCTGAACAGGCAGTCCCCAGATTATGAATGAGCTATGTTCCTAAACCTGTCTGGAAGTCATATTTGTCTAACTTGGCAGTTCGAACTCACCCAGTGGTACAGACCCTGGAAGAAAGAGCCAAAGATCTGCCTCCTTTAAGAGGCCTTTAAGAATCCACAAACAAATTCCTCTGTAGCCTTGAGATCAAAAGAACTGGATGGTGCCCGGCGCCCGTGGATGAGCCCTCTGATCAAAGATTCTGCACAAGAGGCCCCATCAAAAAGGGGAAGATGCGGGACAGAATTTCAAATCCAGCTGGAATGGAAACTTCCAGGAGAAATAGAGATGGGATGCGTCCCCTGAAAACAATTGCCCTGGGGAGGAAAAGAAAGGAAGAAAATGCTCTGAAATTGATCGGGGTAATGATCATACCATACTTCACGATGTGATTGATTACTGAAGCGTATGCTGTGCGGATTAAGGGCCAATAAAACTGTTAAACTTTTTGACATGTGAATAAAAAAGAGATAGAAATGGAAAGAACTTAAAATAAGGAAAACCAGGCTGAGTCCCGGTGGCGTAGTGGTTGTGCACGGGACTGCGGTCCACTGGGATGGAGGTTCAATTCCAGCAGCGGCTCCACAGGAACAAATGTGGGCCTCCTACTCGCACTACCAGAGGGCAATGATGCCCAAAATTTTTTTTAAAAATAAGGAAAACCAAATAATTTAGCCTATCTTAAAAAAAAACACTAAAACAATCTATAATCTATCAAGGGGTCCATGAAGGTAGGGGGAAGGAGGGGGAAAATAGAGAAGCTGATACTAAGTAAATGTCTAGAGGGTAAAATATGTACAAATATGTCTGATACAATTGATGTATGGATTGTAACGAGAGTTTTAAGAGTCCCCAATAACATCTTACAAAAAAACTATTGCCCTGAGTTAGCCTTTAAGTCTTAAACCAGAAACATCACTTCTTTTTTGTTTATTTTTTGGGCATCACTGCCCTCTGAAGTAGGAGGCCCAGATTTGCTCTTGTGGAGCTGCTGCTGGAATTGAACCTCCATCCCAGTGGCCCGCAGTCCCGCACACAACCACTACTACGCCACCGGGGCTCAGCCCGAAACATCACTTCTTTTTTTTTTTTTAATTTTATTGGGGGCTCTTACAGCTACTACAACATTAAGTACATCATTTGTATCAAGCACATTTGCACACATATTTCCACATACATTTCCCAATATTTTCCACTTGAGCCCTTGAGACAAGCTCCTCTTAAAAAAAAACTCTCCCCTTTCTGCTCCCCCCTTTTTAAAAAAAATTAATCATTTTATTGGGGGGCCCCTACAACTCCCATCACAATCCCTAACAACATCAGTTGTATTCAGGCCACTTTTACACACCCATTGCCATCATCACTCTCAAAACATTCTCCCTCCCTCCAGGCGCCCATTATCAGCTCCCTATATTACCCTTCCTCCCCCCCTTCCCTTTGAACCCTTAGTAATTTACAAATTATTTTTTCATCCTGTACACTGTACCATGTGTCCCAACACTCACTTCCCTGTTGTCCATGCCCCAGAGAGGAGGCTACGTGTAGATCCCTGAAATTGACTCTCCCTCTCCATTCCTCCATCCCTCCACCCTCCTGGAAACATCAGTTCTTAAGCTGAAGTTAACCATTTAATTTAAGTAGTCAAAAGGATGTCTGCCTTGAGTATGATTCCTTTAACCATCTATCTCTAGGGGGCCAGATTGACAACAGCAGCTCGAAAGATGAGGTCGGAACCTTAGAGACCATGACTTTACATTCATGGAGGAGGAAACAAGAAGAGAGGAAGCTGAGAACCTTTGAGCAACTGGAAAGCCATCCACGAGCAGCAATCATCCACGTAGAAATCGTTGAATTGGTAAAAAGCTTTCTTTTCGGGCAAAATGTGTTTGGAAATGAGTTCCTACCACTCCCCTGGTCAGCTGAGAGATTGCCTCCCACTCAAAAAACGTCACCAGGTGTCCTGCATGGAAATGAGGGCACCAGGACCACATGGTCATGAGTCATGCCCGAACCAAGATGGCCAGGAGGCCACCAAACCAATCCTGTTTCCTCCTCTGCAGCAGGACGCCTACGCCAAACATAATCTCTTTCCAAAAGTCTGGCCTGTGACAGTGACGGATTGATGTGCCCCCAACCGTGATTTTATGATGAATTTCCTTAGCTTTTCATCTTCTAGAACTAGCAACGTGACCACGAATTCTTTGGACACCATATGTGTGTTAGTCGGGGTGGACTAAAGAAACAAACTCATGGACTCTGATATGTGTCTAAGAAAGAAGTTTATGGGGCTGAGCCCTGGTGGCACAGTGTTTGTGTGCAGGACTGCGGACCACTGGGTTGGCCGTTCAAATCCAGCAGCAGCTCTCCAGGAGCAAGGCTGGGCCTCCTCCTCCCACCAGGGGGCAGTGATACCCCAACAAACAAACAAACAAACAAAACAAAGAAAGAGGTTCATAGACAAGAGCAGTCGAATATTGAGAAAACATCCCAACCCAATCCAGATCAAGTCCATAAGTCCGATATTAGCACAAATGGCTGATACCAATCTTCAAAGTCCTCTGCAGACTCATTAAACATAGGCAATGACACCGAATTCAGAGATCGCAGGCCAGTGGACTGGAAGTCTTCTGGATTCAGTGGTGTTGTGTCTCTATGTGGCTTCTCCGGATCCAGAGGTCTGGTTGTATTCAGCCTTGTCAGTCAAGTCTCCAAGGGGGTGAGGAGAAAGTCTCTGGTCTCCAAGGAGAAAAATACCAGAGTTCCCTGAATTCTCAGAAGGCCATCCCCACACACAGAGGCTATGATCTGATTGACAGACTCGACTCCACCTCTTCTCTCTTAATCCTCTCCGCTCCCCAATTGACACCAGATTATGTAACTACCACCAAGTGGCTTCAGGCTGACAATTTATCTTTATCTAGTCTTCGTCCTGTCCAAAGACTTAATAAAGGGGTTTCTATGCTAATGGAAAGGTATCTTGCCTGCTGCTTTAAAGTGTTGAAGAATGAGGCTGTTCCTTAAGGCTGTGATGCACCTGGGCCAAGGCATGGCCTCTTCAATGGCCTCAGATGCATGAGAAAGTTGGACGCTCATTGGCCACGAAAGATCGAAGAAGAATCGAGGCATTTGGATCACGGTGCTGGAGAAGAACATTCAAAGTAGCTCGGCCTGCCAAAGGAGCCAGCAAGTCTGCCTTGGAAAAATTCACAGCCAGATCCCTCCTTACAGGCAAGGGTGGTGACACTGCATCTCCTGCCCTTTGGACCTGTTGTCAGGAGAGGCCAGCCCCCGGAGAAGGAGGGCATGACGCTTGGTAAAGCAGAGGGGCCCTGGAGTGAAAAAGAGGGAGACCCATGACAAGATGGATGGACACAGTGATTGCCACGATGGGCTCCCCCGTCAGGAGGGCACAGAAGAACCAGGCGGTGTTCCATCCTCATGTACACGGGGCAGTGGAGTCGGAACCAATTTGACGACACTTCACAATCACAGCACCGGGCCTCGGATCTCCATCCCTCTGTCAGTTTATCCTGCTTCGGTGGTTCACACGCCACCGGTCTTGCCAGTGCCACCAAGGTCACCCACGGTTAACAGGTTCCCACAGAGCTGCCAGATGGAGAACAGACTACTAAGAAGGAATAGGTTGTCCACCTTGGAGGGATTCCTCCTTGAACACTTATGAACAGGCATGGAACACTGTCGGAGAGAGTGCTGCCGAAAGATAAGCACCTCGGGTGGGAAAGCACTCGGGGATGTAGTGCTTTTCATGTTCATAAACCACCTAAGACGCTCTTCGGGGAAGACATGAGTTTTGGTCTCTACACACACTGGAATACTTCCCAGCATGAAAAAGCAATCATGAGCCTGTGAGACACTGTGTTAATAAGAGAAACAAATCCATTTACAATTGCGCAGGGATCTGAGGGATCTTTACATCGAGAAGTGAATGACAGATCAACATAATATCCCAGCTCAGTCCAGCTCAAGTCTGTAAGTCCGGCACTAGTCCATAAGTCCCTCTCCAGACTCACGCAGCCACATGCAGTGATGCAGAATGCAGGAAGATCACAGGCCGGTGGGTGCAAAGACTTGTGGATCCAGGGGCGGTGGACGCATCACAGGGCTCAATGTGACCCGTCAGCAGGAAGAAAGGTGGAGGAGGAGAGAGAAGGGGAAGTTCCAGGACCCATCCTCATGAGAGGTCTGTGCCCACAAGGAGTCACCATTAGGCTGTGACCTGATGGGCGATGTTGTACATCTGCAAGTGGACATGGACATACGTAGCCATCACAGACCCCTCATGATGGGGGATGAAGCTAGAGGACATTATGCTGAGTGGAATAGGTGGAGAAAGGACCAAAATCATATGAGACCATTGTTTGTTTAATTTTTTTAATCAAGAAAAGCCATGCATAAGGATCACATAGAAGCCCCTCCTAGGGGGACGAATAGCCGAAAAGTGGGTGAGGGGCTGCAGGGAGGGTGGGGTAGGAGGGGGAAATCGATTACAGGGATGTACATTTGGCCCCCTGCCTGGGGAGGGGTCAACAGAGAAGTGGGGGAGGGGAGACATCAATCAGGGTAAGACATGGAAAAATAATGATTTGTAAATTATCAGGAGGGAGGGAGGGAGGGAAGGGGGAAAATAAAGAGCTGACACCAGAGGCTCGAGTTGAAAGCAAATGTTTTGAGAATAATGCTGGCAACAAATGTACAAATGTGCTTGACACAGTGGATGGATGGATTGGGACAAGAGGAGTATGAGCCACCAATAAAATGACTTTGGGGGGAGGGCATCACTGCCCTCTGGTGGAAGTGGGAGGCCCAACCATGCTCCTGGAGAGCTGCTGCTGGATTTGAACCACCAAGTCAGTGGTCTGCAGTCCCGCACTCAACCACTACGCCACTGAGGCTCAACCCTAATAAAATGATTTTTTTGTTTGTTTGTTTGCTTGGGTTTTTTTTTTGGGGGGGGGGCATCACTGCCCTCTGGTGGTCATGGGGGCTACCCAATGCTGCTCCTGAGAGCCACCGCTGGATTTGAACCACCAACCCTGAGGGCCTCAGTCCCGCACTCAACCTCTTACACCAACCAGGGCTCAGCCCAATAAAATGATTTTTAAGAAATAAATAAAAATGAAAGGTTTTGAAGACAGTCATTTAAAAAAAAAAAAAAGACCTTGGGGGTTGAGAGCAGTGATGCTCAAAAATAAAAAAATTAAAATTGTATTAAAATTTAAAAAGACCTCGGCTGAGCCCTGGTGGCCAAGTGGTTGTGTGCAGGACTGCGGCCCACAGGGTTGATGGTTCAAATCCAGGAGCAGGTCTCCAGGAGCAAGGCTGGGCTACCTACTCCCACTAGAGCAGTGATGCCACAAAACAAAACAATAAAAAGACCTAGCCAAGAAGCCTCCAGGGATCACTTCTACTCTGTAGCTTCTAGAGGTCGCTGCAAGTCAGGACCCACTTCATGGCAATGTTTTGAAAATAAAGTTCTTTACATCTTGGTTTTTTTAAAAAGAGGGGGAAAAAACAGGAGTTTGGCATGTCCTTTGGACACGAGGTCCCTATGTTGAAATGACACTCTTAAATGACACTGGATAAGCACCAGGAAGCAGGAGACCAATGAAGGACACCTGCCATGGCCTCCCCACCCGCTAAGAGCCAGAACTGAGCACCTTGAGGTCCCGGAGGCTGGCTGATCGTGGGGGGGCTCTCTCCAGGCACAAGGACCGTGCCACGTGGTCACGCAGGGCCTGGCAGCAGAGGCTGAGTGAGGCCCCGGCCTTTGGACGTGCTGGAGAAGAAGCTGAGAACTGAAGTTCTCCCCAAGGGTGAGTTGA
>PVJH01041139.1:0-15188 GCA_004026705.1 Nesogale talazaci
AGGACAACAGATGGGCACTGGATTTCCAATCAAGTACTTCCTCAGTGTAAGATCATTGTGTTATATTAAATTGGTGTTCCATGATGCTCTCCTTCCCAGCACGATCACTGAAGACAAATGTGTACATAAGCAAAAGTGGTGAAGATATTTGATGGTGCCCAGCTATCAAAAGATGTATCATCTGGGTTCTTAAAGGCTCAAAAGTAAACAAGCAGCCATCTAGCTCAGAAGCAACAAATCCCACATGGAAAAAGCACACCAGTTTGTGTCACCACGAGGTGTTGAAGGGATCCAGTATCAGGTAACTAGGAACTAAAATTTATATCTTTACAAATGAGGGGGAGTACAGATTGGGGACCCAAAGCACATTAATAGGTGAAGCGACATCCTCTTAGAGAGGGGTTGCAGGGAGGAGGTGAGTAAATCAAGGTACAATTTAGTAACACTTAAATATACAATTTTCCTCTAGTTCTCAAATGCTTCCTCCCACCCACTATCTTGATCCCAATTCTACCTGAAAAATCCAGCTAGACCAGGGGATGTATACCTGAGCCAGAAACAGGAATTCAGGATAGATGATCTCTTGAGGACCAATGGTTGGAGTAGTGATACCAGGAGGGTGGAGGGACAGTAGAATAGAAGGGGGGAACCAATCCTGGAACCTACATAAAACCTCCTCTCTGGGGTATGGACAATGGGGGAAGTGTGTGAAGGGATAAATCGGACAGTGTACTATATGAAATGGTAATAACAATTTGTAAATTATTAAAGGTTCATAGTGGAATGGTTTGGGGAGGGAGAGGAAATATGGGGAGCTGGTACTGGGGTTCTAAGTGGAAGGAGGATGTTTTGAGAGTGATGATGCCAACAAGTGTGCAAATGTGGTCTGCACATAATAGATGTATGTTGTATGAGCTCCCCCAAAATGATTTAATTCTTTAAAAGGGGGGGGGGAAGAGGAGCTTATAACAAGGGATCAAGTAGAAAATATTTGGAAATGAGGATGGCAACATGTGTGCAAATGTGTTTGATACAAATAATGTATGAAATTTGTGGCAGTCATGTGCTTATGTTAATTTTATGTTTGAAATGTAGGGGTGGAGTCTAGCCTGTTATTCTGGAGATAGCCATTGAGTAGCCAATGAAGGCTCTATGTGGGCATGGCTTTCTCCTGAGACTTCTGGAAATCTCACGATATTTCCCTCATGAAATGAGAAGCTATCTTCCCCAGTTGTTGGGAGTTAGTTTCAGAGATGATGGCAGCATCCAAGAAGCCGGAGGAGCCTGCGGAGAGACCATACAGCTTTGCCCTGAAGGAGCCAGACCTCTGAAGGGGTGGCGATCACATGGGGACCTCTGCCAGTGATGAGTTGCTTCTGCTGTTGAAGGACCCTGGAAGTGAGGAGCCTTGCAGAGACCCTTGCCAGCGCCGGGATTCTGCACCCACTGACTTGTGACTTCGTGAGTCACACGGAGGATACTTTAATGACTGATTTTGGGCTTATGGGTTCACATAGGACTTATGACTTTGAACTGGACTGGGCTCAATGTCCTGTTCCTCTGATATATAAACCTTTTCCTTATATCTATATGCGTGTCTATGAAATTTGTTCCTCTAGTCTACCCGGACTAATACAGAATGTTATAAGCGCTATAAGAACCCCCAATGAAATCATTTAAAAGGAGAAACTCATGTACATTGATAGATTTCATTAGTAGAGTAATAATTCAGAAAAGATACTTAGTAATGACATAATGGTCAAAGATCTAATTGCTAAAATCTGCAGAACTTTGCAAGCTTAAAGAATAAAAATCTGATACCCTCTGAGGTGGGGGAAACAACCTTAACAGGAGGTTTCACAGCACATGACACTCACATGGCTAGTAAACACAGGAGGAAACGCCCCCAGTCATTCATCATCTGGTAAATGCAAGTAAAACCACCAATGAGAATCCACCAAGTGATGCCGTTACTGGGTATATACCCCAATGAAATTAGATATAGTTCCCAAACCGGCATTTTCTCCCCTATATTCACCACAGCATAATTCACAAGTAGAAGAAGCTGGAAATTGCTTAAATTCCCACCAACAGAAGAGCCGATAAAAACCTCTGGTACAAACACAAATTGGAACACTGCGCATCCGTAACAACAGTGATGAAATCATGAAACACCTTACGTCATGGAGAGATCTGAAAGACATCATGCTGAGTGAAGTTAGTCCCACGCCAAAGGACAGATGAGCCCACTGTGGTAGGAACACTCGTCATAACAGGCAGAAGCTCAACCTTGAATTCATCTTTTTGGCTGGGACCAGACTGACTGGTAAAGAGGCAGACCCAAGCCAATGCAACTTAGCGTCCTCTCCAGGTAAGTCTCATGTAGGGCACTTGACTGGAGGGGACTTCCATGACAGTGGGGATCAAATGAAGGAGGAGAAGGGGAGGATCCTGAGTGCTTAGTGGTATCCAGGTGGATCTGTGGTGAGGACCCTCTGGAAGGTCCTGTCAGGGTGATAAGGCTTATTAATGGGATGGGTAGCACAGGAGAAGGGAGAGGGAATGGCCATGTTGGGGTTAAATAGGTGCCTGTCGGTAATATCAGATGTTGGTCACCTATTGAACAGACAATAAAATGGCATCATCTTGACTTAGTGTTAATTGACACTAAAGCCTCTGAGTCCTACCTACAGAGGCAAACTATGGTCACTTTCTATCAGAGAGGTCAGAAGAGAGTTTGCTGCACTTCACAGTGGATCAGACTGTAGAACCAGCTTTCTCTTTTCGGCAGAGACCCACCATGGATGGAAAACAGCCATACATAGGAATGTTTCATCTTTCATGGTAGGCCCTTTTTGAGAATTCCTTTATGGGGGGTTATTGGAGTGACTGTGTTCAGTTGTGGGCATGTAATAAAATTGATTTGTATATCATTGCTGAGAGGGTCCTTCCTAATTGGATTCACCTTTCTGCTCTCATGATTATGAATATAGAATATTAGATGCATTCCATTCTCATCCAGTCCCTTACTTGACCACACAACATAGCAATAGAAACTCTAAGAGTTCAATAGTAAGCTTTAGTACAAGGAATTAATTTCATTGGAGGAGAATATCTGGGGAAAGGAAGGTGAGAATAGTCACACAACTGCAGGAACATCATACAACAGGGACACTGACTGGTACATGAAGTAGTTACTGGATAAACGAGATTTGTTATATGAATGTTCTCAACAATGAAGGAGCATTCTTTACGAAGAAAAGAAAGACATATTTAGGCAAATTCTTCCTGTCCTACCTCCAAATTAGATCAGACATGAAGGAGGGATAAGGCTCTGGAACTACCTCTGCTAGTCTGAATTCTCCCATCCTGAGGAAGATAGCATTTCCTATAATGAACTGAGGATCATGGAATCAGAAAAGCCAATGTGTAAAAAAGTTCCTTTGGGATTTCTTGTAGTTCCCAAAGAAGGGGGTCCTGTGAAAGTCCTAAAAAAATCACTGATCATGCCTTCCAAAAGCACTCAAGAGCACTGGTTCCAAGCGGACCATTAATGTATAGGTCATGGCTTGCAGAATTGATCTTGTAATCAAGACAGGAAATGGGAATTTATCCACCCATTTATCATCATTTTTAAAAAGAAAAAATTATGTAGAACACTTAGGAACATATAGAAAAACTAAGCATTGCAACCAAAATTGATTTCTTAGACATATACAGAATTTCTTCACCCCAAAAGAGCTCATTTTACAATTTATTTTTAGTCTCCATGGAACCTACTTATTCCAGAATAGGTCTCCTGTTAGGACAAAGAGCAAGCATCAATACCATTTAAAAATAACAAGATAATAAAAAACTCTTTTAAGAATACAATGATATAAAATCAGAAATTAATCTGAGAATCATCAATCCACCCCCAAATTTCAATACATAGAAATCAAGTAATACTTTACTTAAAACCAAGGAGTGATCGAAGAAGCAAATACAGTTAAAATACGCCTTATAGGAAATGAGAATGAAAATTTAGCATATCAAAATCTCCATGACATAGTTATTGGTTCAAATAAATGCCAACCACTACAATGTCTTGATAATTTAATGTCTTGATAATCTTTATTCAATCATGATCAGACAGGTAGAATCTTAAAGGGATTGTTTGGCTGCAGTCCTGAGTATGCATTCCAGTCCATCTTTAAAGGAACAAAACCTATATATCAATGATTAGTTGCATATTAAAAATACATTCTATCCCAGTCCGGATCAAATCAGTGAGTCAGCCATTAAACCTTATGTCTGATACCAGTGCACAAACTCCTCCTTGGTCTCATCTAGCACATGCAATAATGCGAATGCAAAAAGATCAAAGGCTGGTCCATGGAAAGTCCTGTGGATCCAATGATGGTGGACGTATCTCAAGGGTCCTTACTGTCATCAGTGTGGCTCCCTGTGGCTTGTCAATAGGAATGTGTAGCACAGAGAGAGTGGGTCTAACCTCTAATGAGGCATTTATCATTGTGGCACCTGCAAATGAAGGCCTCAAGCTGTGACCTGATTAACAGACTCAACCGCACTCCTTCATTCCTACTACCCTCCAGTTGATAAGAGATTATGTAATTGCCACAATTGTTGTCAAGCTGAAAGAGGACTATAGAATACACTTTGGGTTTGTATTTAAAGGTTAAAAGATCTTGTGTTTATTTGATACCTGTACGTCTTCTAGTTGGAAACCATGGGAAAAAATTCTCACATCCCCCCATATTCTCCTGTGGTTTCAGATTATTAGTTGCATTGCATATTCTCATTCTAGGGAGTGCACACTGAGTGCTCTGTTGGAGTGGGGACCTTTGGTTGACATGCAGGCTTCTGTGTAGGAAGGTGCAGGTCACCCTCATGTTCTCCAATCAAGAAGACTTCATGGGAGCATCCTGGGTGTCACGAGAAGTTTACATTTGACTGGAGCCTAAAGGCTACCTAGGAATTTTGAGAAAAGGAGGGAAAAAATCTGGTGTTGGACCTTACAGTCTGTGTTCTTGCTGCTATTCTTTAGATTTTCAGTAGCCAATTCCTCAGAAGTGGACAAATTATTTCTCCTCTGTAGTCCGTTCTTAGTCTGGAAGCACTACTGAAAGCTTTTTATCATGAGTGACCCTATGGGGACTTGAATGATCAGTGATAGAAGCTGCATCATCATCATAACATGAAAGCTACAGGAGTACAAGCAGACAGAGACAAGTCTATGACGAGAAATTAGGTTGACCTCCACTTAACCAACAGAGCTGAAGAGATCCATTTTTGTACATATTCCAGAAAAAGGGAACCCCACACAATGCAACAATTAGGAAACAAGGTCATTCATACCACATGCAAATAAACCTTGGTGAGGATCACTCAAAAATTAGTACAGCGATGCATCAATACGGTGCTACCAGAAAGTCAGTTCAGATCTTGAAGAAGACATGAAGCAATGAATATCTTGTTGTCTTTCTTTGACAATTAGCTAAGAGCAGAGAACACCAGAAATATGTTTACTTGTTTTTGTTCAGTTGTTAAAAGAAAGACATTCAATGTGTGGATACTGCGATAGTCAACTTTCTGTCAACTTGAAGATTTCTCAAAGTGTTGGTATCACACCTGTCAATCAGGTCACAGCCTGATGGTGTCTCTGTGGAGGTGTGTCTTTCTCAGAAGAAGGACCCTGAGAACCTCCACCTTTTCTCTCCTTTCACATTCCTCCCTACTGGAACAGGACCAGTGACCCTGAGAGCTCTTAGTGTCCTGTAACATTTCCCCAAACCTTAAATCCACAAGACTGTGCACCCGGGATTTCCTGCATTCTGCCTCATTGCATGTGGCTCTGTGTTGGACTTATGAATTTCAGCTAGATCAGTCTGGGTAGCTTCCTTGATATGTAATTACTTCTGGATATGGAGCTCTTCCTTATACATACATGAGTGGCACTGCATTTATTTCTTTAGTTTATCCAGCCTACCACAGATGCAAACAACTGTGGATAGCATTAAGAATAAAAGGAATTTCATAGTACTTCATTGGTGCACAAGAAGAACCTGTACATAAATGAAGAGGCCGCTGTTGGAAGAGATCAAGGATATGCTGCATGATTTAAAAAGAGGGGAGATGTGCTTCAAGGTTGTATCCTTGCACTGTATGCATTTGTATGACAATACAACTGGTATCAAGAAGATTGTGGCATCTGGTTTGGAGAAAGACTTATTGACAATCTATAATATGAATATGACACTATCTTGCTCGCTGAAACTTAAAGAACTTACTGAATAAGAGCAAGGATTGCAGCCTTCAGTATGGATTGCAATTCAAGGTCAAGATGACCCAAATCCTCGCAACTGAACCAATAGGCAACATCCTGAATTAACTAAAGACATAGTGGTGTTGTCAAGGATTTTCTCTTGCTTGGATTGACAATCAAAGCTCATGGGTGCGGCAGTCAACTGACCAAATTCCATTGCATAGGTCTATCTGACATGCAAGTCCTCTTTAAAATTGCAAAAGAAGGCTGTGACTTCATGGTCTAAATTGTTCCTGAGTCAAACCATGCAGATTGTGTTTGCCTCACATGCATATGAAAGTTTGAACACAAATAAAGAAGACCAAAAAGAGTCAATGCATGTGAATAATTATTCTAAGGAAGAATATTTAAAGTATCACGGATTTCCAGGCACCACATCAACCAGGAACTCTTGCATCCTTGCTGAGTTCCACTGTTTAATCTGGTGATAGTTTCCTGCCACCTGCTTGAGTTCTGTTCTTTTTATAAGAATAAGTTCTAACAGAGATGATTCCTCTCTGCATTTAGTCTTCCTCCTCACTAGCACTCCGTGTTTGTCTCCAAGGACCGACCCACAGGGAACACCTGACTCAGATCTGTCCCCACCCTGCTGGGCTTCCACAGGTTTTGGATTCTGTGGCTCTGCACTGACTGGCTGTGATCTCTGTGATTCCTGCTTTACCTTTTCCACCACTGGCCTACGGTTATGTGAGGCTGAAAATAGCACTGGCTAGCACTGGAACTTTGGAGTAAAGCTGAACAAATATGAGGTTCCTTTTAGAATTAAAGTTGCTTCTTGATATAAAGTTCTTTCTTATAAATAGATGGATTCCACTGTTTTTTTTTCACCAAACAGGCCAACTTATTACAACTGTCAAAATAATGAACATATCTGTTTTGGAATTAATGCAGCTGGAATCCTTCTGAAAAGCAATGAAACCTTGGTGAGACGTCATATTACGTACTTTGGATATACCATCAGGGGAGACCAGCTCATGGGGGGGGGGGCAAACCATCATGCATGGTAAAGCATAGGGACAAAGGAATAGCGGGAAACCCATGGACAAGATGTAGTAGCATCATGGCTCCAACATTTGACCCAAATGTAACAATTGTGAAAGTGATGCATGATTCAGTGGTTTTGTGTTGTGTTATGTAACTATAAGTCAAAACCAACACTTCTTCATCCAACAATAACCAATTCTGTGTTCCCAAAGACTGCAGCCAAGAAAACTCTAAAGACCTCAGTTTCCTTCTCTAAAACAGAGTCAGCGTTGAGTCTATATTGACTAGGTGGCAGCATATATAGTTTTTTTCTTTGACCCTGGGAAGCAGTGTTCATACTCTAATCTTCAGTTTCACCTGTAATTGACCCTCCCTCAAGATGTGAACTGTCTGCTCCATGATGCAGAGGGAAACTGGAACTGCCTGTAATGGGGTGGCAAAGGGAGCGAAGGGGTTGAAACGGAAGGTCAAGTTAAACAGAGGTGGGGAGGAGGCCGACCAACTGGAGTTTGGGAAAATGTGCATGAAACCAGAATAGCATTTACCTTGCCCCTCCTTTTGGCTCCCAATGCATTGTGCCTAGACCCATTCCCAGATGACGTCACTCAATGGACATCCCTCCTGACCCCATTGTCTGGTATCACCTGTGGTGTCCAGGAAACTCTGTGAGGTGGTGCATGTAGTTCAGGATTGAGTACTCACCATAGCTTAGGAGGTTCAAGTCCACTCAGACGTGGAGGAAAGAAGCCTTGGCCATCTGTGTTTTAAAAGCATCCATTGAACCCCCTGTGTAATACAGTCCTGCTCTGACACATCTGGGGTTGTCTGAGGTCTCAGGGGATTTGGAGGTGACGGGCTCAATTTTGGTTTAGGAGAGAGAGCTGGGCTCCTCCTCTTCTCATAGTTCAACCCTGTGTGCCATTCTATGTGCTGGTAAAAACTCTGTCTGTGAGGATGCGGATGACCTCCTCATGTTGCAGAGAGCATAACCCAGTCTGACAATGTAGGAGACTGATGGATAAGTGCACACTCTGAAGTGCAGAAGCAGTGTCCCACTGGTTTCAACAGTCCTACAGGTGAAAACTGAAGTTGCCAAGGATTTTATTTTTCTTGAATCCACGGGAAATATTCTTGGAAACAGAGATAGAAAAACACAGATCTACTATAAACAATTTTACCCAGTCTAGAGAGCGACTCTCATATCCTCTCTCAAGAAAAAAGTTGTGGGAAAAATGTAGAAGCCTGACTTCCAGACCACACTCTGAGAAAAGCAAGTAACTGCCAGAAAGTGAGAGTACAAACTTACAAAAATAACCCTCTAAAAAGAAAAGCACAGTTGTGGGTTATGTTCTTTTTGGGCAGGATGCCTCTGAGAAACCAGCTGCTCCAAAACAAAGGAGAGAGTGGATAGGCCCCACCTCCTCTCTCATAACTGATCAGTATTATTCGCAGAGCTTGTATGGGAGCATAGTCAGGGTGATAAACAGGCTTCTGAGTGCCAGAACTGGAGGACTCCGAAGAATTGGCTCACTGCAAGGGAGGTAGATTTGGGAAACTTGAGTCACAGTGGACTGGCTTTTGATATCAGACTAGACTTCTTGGTGTTTGGACTGTGGCAGAGGTTCTCCAGAGCATTGGTGGGACTGTCAGTCTCCAAGCAGGTGCAGAATCAAGAGGTGACCTATTAGGGTGCAGGGTGACTCAGTCGGGGTGAGCTTTTCTCCATGGGTCTAGAGCTCAAGTGATAACACCTACCTGCCCATAAGCCCATGCTCAAACGTAACTGGGGCCAACACCAACATGCAAACCCTGCAACAGATAATTTTGGTGAACAACATTTTAATTACTTGCTTCTCTTCTTCAAAATGCTGACTTGGTCAATATTGTCAGAGACCAGCTGGAGACTTGGAGAACAGCATCATCAAAACCATACCTTTCTTGGAACCCATGCTGAATTGTTTGTTGAGGTTGGCCCCTCCTGTGGCTAGGCTGGTACAGATTTTCCTGCCATCCTTTATTGTGAAGGCTCTTCCACAGGAGTGTGAGCTAACTCTGTATCAAGAGTCAAACATATGACTCAAAGGAACAAAGAATCATTCTCTGTACAGTTGATAAAAAAGAGAAAACCACACAAACATCTACAAGCTGGAGGAGCTCCTGAAGGAGAAAACGACTCCAGAGCTTCCCACAAGGTAGATGACAGATTTGATCTCCAGTTACATTAAGTGAATAGAGGAAAAGTAGAAGGAAAGAAAAGAAGAAAAATTAGCCACAATTCAGCAACTCGAGTGTCTTTTTGTTTATTTGTTTATTTGTTTTTTAATTCAATAATGTCTTTAATGAGCATTCTCATATAACGAATAAGAAGTTAGAAACCACACTGTACCTTATAACAGAAATATAATAGGAAAATGCTAAAACAGTACACCTCAACAGCATGGTGAGGATCCAAATTGCAGGATAGAACCATTGGATATAAGGATCTGTGATTTGGAAGATACATCACTCAAGAAGAAAGTAGAAGACACAAATGATAACAAGGACACACACATATATATATAATAATTGAAGAATACCATAGAACACTAACAAAAGGAACGATATGCTTCTCATAAATCTTCCACAACAGAAAGAAGAAATAATGAACACTGAGCTACTCAGAAATAAGCCCTTCCTTATCATCATAACAGAACATAAAATAACTATGCACAAAAATCATAGGCCTCCAAACACAATTGACCCTACAATGAAATCTTATTAACAAATAGTAATAAAACTTTGCTAATTAGTAATAAAACTAACGCGAAAGAAAAGAAAACAATCCTGAGAACATCCCAACAAAATGAGAATAATGACCTAGAATGGCCATGCTATCAGTTTAAGTGCAGGTTGTCCCACTTAGATCATTTAGGCAAGATGACAATGAGATGATATCTTCAAAATTTTGAAAGAAAAAAGATGATCAGCTAAGAATGCTATATTTAGCAAAATTATGATGGAGAAATAAAAGTATTTACAGATAAAGGAAACGTTATGGACTTTATGGAGATAGGATCACCTTTACAAAATAGATTGAAAGGAATGAAATGGGCAGGCAAATCTGTAAAAACAATAGAGAGCAACCTATCAAAATATGAGAAGAGAAAGTGTCACAGAAAAATATTCCACACAAAAGATACTCAAAATGAAGTGGAACTAAAATGGAAACAAGAAATCCTGGGCAACATTCAGCTATAGAGATATCACTAGACAAGTAAACAAACAAAAGTAGAGGGAGTAGAATAGACAATAAATTGTCAAACCAAAGGTATTGAACCTTTCTCAAAATAAATAGAAAACAAAGCCACATAAAATAAATATTTTCAAAGAGCATTTTAAAACTTAAACAAAGCAAACAAGATGAAGACCATGTAATCAAGACAAACAATAAGACAACAAAAACCAAAGAAATAGAGTATCCACAAGACAAATAAGAAACAAACAGCACAAAGCACAAAAAGTATGAAAGCTAAAGTTGGCCCAAATCAGAGAGGAAATTAAAAAATTTCTAGAAACCAATGAGAATGAAAGCACGACATACCAAAACTTATGGGACACAGCAAAGGCAGTCTTAAGAGGAAGTTTCATTGCAATTCAGGCACACCTGAAAAAGGAAGAGCATCTCATAACTGATACATTGACACAGAATTTACAACAACTAGAGCAGAGTCAGCAGGATAATCCCACTAATAGCAAAAGAAAAGAAATAATAAAAATCAAGGCTGAGGTTCAGGAGATGGAAGATAAGAAAACAATGGGAAAAATTAACGCTGCTAAAAGTTGGTTCTTTGAAGGAATTAACAAAATTGATAAACCATTAGCAGACTTAACCAAAGAAAGGAGAGAGAAAATTTCAATAGCAAGAATAAGGGATGAAAGAGGGGATATCACAACTGATCCTAATGAAATCAAAAGAATAGTCACTCAGTACTACAAAGATCTATACTCTAATGAACTCAACAACTTGGAAGATATGGACAAATTCTTGGAAAAGCAATCTCTTCCTAGATTGTCTCCAATGGACGTCAAGAATCTTAACAGATCCATAACAATAGAAGAAATAGACAAGGTTATCAAGGGACTACCAACAAAAAATCACCTGGATCAGATGGCTACACAGGAGAATTCTACCAAGTATTCAGGGAAGGACTGACCCTACACAAGCTCTTCCAAAGCATAGAAAAAGATGGCAAACTCCCAAACTCTTTCTATGAACCAGTATAACACTGATACCCAAACCAGGCAAGGATCCCACAAGAATTGAGAACTACAGACCAATATCCCTAATGAATATTGATGCAAAAATCCTTAATAAAATACTGGCCAGTAGAATACAAAAGTATATAAAACAAATAATTCACCATGACCAAGTGGGGTTCATACCTGGAATGTAGGGGTGGTTCAACATACGAAAGACCATTAGTATCATTCACCATAATGACAGGAAAAAACATAAGAATAATATGGTTATATCCATAGATGCCGAAAAAGCATTTGACAATATTCAACACCAATTCATGTTTAAGACACTCAAGAAGATGGGAATAGAAGGAAAGTTCCTCAAGACAATACAAGCTATATATGAAAAACCAACAGCCAATGTGAGAGTCAATGGAGAAAAGACAAATACAATCCCACTGAAAAAGGGGACCAGACAAGGATGTCCATTGTCCCCTCTATTGTTCAATATCATACTGGAGGTTTTAGCTAACAGCATAAGGCAAAGAAAAGACACAGAAGGTATACGACTGAGGAAGGAAGAGGTGAAATTATCATTATTTGCAGATGATATGATTATATATTTGGAAAACCCCAAAAGCTCCACAAAGGGATTATTGGAATCAATAGAGGAGTATGGCAGAGTGGCAGGATACAAGATCAACAATCAGAAGTCAATTGGTCTGCTGTACACATCAGATAAGACCACAGAAGAGGAGATAAAAAAAATAGTACCCTTCACAATAGTCAAGCACAAATTGAAATATCTAGGGATATACCTCACAAAAAGAACAAAAGATGTATATGAGGAAAATTATAGAACACTATTACAAGAAACCAAGAATGGCTTCAAGAAATGGAAAAATATTTCATGCTCGTGGATCGAAAGACTCAATGTAGTCAAGATGACAGTCCTACCCAAGGCATTATGTAAGTTTAATGCAATACTGATACAAGTACCATCCTCCTTCTTCAAAGAAATGGAAAAAATGATTTCTAACTTCATATGGAGAGGGAAGAAGCCCAGAATTAGTAGAGAACTCCTCAAGAAGAAGGACATCGTGGGAGGGCTTGCCCTACCTGACTTTCGCACGTACTGTATAGCCACAGTGGTTAAAACATCATGGTATTGGCATAATGACAGATACTTGGACCAATGGAAAAGAACAGAAAAATCCAGAAAAAAAAAAACACAAGCATACAGACAACTGATCTTTGATAAGGGCCCCAAAAGTATCAAATGGGAAACAGATGCCCTTTTCAACAAGTGGTGCTGGAAAAAATGGATATCTACCTGTAGAAAAATGAAGCAAGACCATTACCTCACTCCATGCGCTAGAATAAATTCAAAGTGGATTACAGACCTTGAAGTAAAACCCCAAACTATTAGGGCCATCAATGAGGGAATTGGGAACAATCTGAGAACACTGGCACAGGGACTATATAGGCTAACAGAACTAGGGAAAGACACAAACACAGAGGAGGCTCAAATAGACAAATGGGATATATTAAAGATTAAACACCTGTGCACATCGAAAGAATTCACCAAGAGAGTAATAAGAGAGCAGACAGACTGGGAAAACATCTTTGACAATGACAAATCAGATAAAGGCCTTATTACTAAAACCTACAATATCCTGATAACTGCCAAAAAGAGCAAAACTAACTGCCCACTGAGGAGATGGGCAAAGGAATTAAACAGAAGTTTCACAGAGGCAGAAGTCAGAGAGGCCAATATATATATGAGAAAATGCTCCCAATCATTAGCAATAAGAGAAATGCAAATCAAAACAACAATGAGATACCACCTAACACCCTCAAGGATAGCCCAATTCAAAAAGTCAGAAAGTACCAAATGCTGGAGAGGCTGTGGCGAGATAGGGTTGCTTATACACTGCTGGTGGACCTGCAGGTATGTGCAACCACTATGGAGATCAATTTGGAGATACCTAAAACAGATGGAAATTGAGCTACCATACCATATGCCCCTGCTGGGCATATACCCCCAGAAGAGACAAGCAACAATCCACGACCAGAGATCTGTGCTCCAATGTTCATCGCAGCACAGTTCACAATTGCAAGGAGTTGGAAGCAGTCCATATTCCCATCAGCTGAAGAATGGATTAAAATGCCGTGGTACATACATACAATGGTACATACATACATACATACATACATGACATCGCTGAAAAGCAGTGATGAACGCATGAATCACGTCACCGCATGGGAAGAACTGGAGGAAATTATGCTAAGTGAAGTTAGCCATGCGCAAAAGGACATGTACAATATGAATCTGCTGAGGTAAGCATATTGATAATTTTAAAATTGGAAAGGGGCATCGGGAAATACTACTCTATAGAGAAAATCCTGGGAGAAGGCCCAGGTAATATGGTAGGGGCCAGATGAAATCTAAGGCTACATATGATAGTCATCAAGTGGGGAGGGGAGGCAGATTGCAATCTGCAGAAAGGGAATGGGGCACTAAACCATCAAAGGGGAGGGTATTGTTTATATCTCCACAGGGAAAGAGGGACCAAACTTAAACCCGGAGACCCAGCATGTGAATGCAGCATGACAGCATGGAGTGGAGAACCAGGTGGAGGGACCTGAGAACACAACCCCAACCCCAACTATGGGGGTAGCCACTTCTCTACCAGAGGAAGTTGCCTTGGAGGCCTGTACTGAGACTGAAGCTTGGGGAGTGAGATAAACCTGACCAGAGCACATGAGAACAAATGAAAGGGGAGGAAGAAAGAATGACGTGCATCCTGACCCACCGAGCCTTCACGACAATAATCCCACTCAGAACAGCTACTGCACAAAGAGGACTGCACGGCCAGTCTCATTATGAAATACGGCTACCCTTGCTGACCCAAGGCCTATCGGGGCCAGGAAGAAGTGGGGTTAAGATTATACCCTGTCGCACATGTCCACACCAATGCAAAGCACTAAGAGTGGGCAACAGAGCGTAGAGTCACAGATGGAGTGACAAGGATGTACTTTACGGCCAGGGTATTGGCACCCCATCCGACTGAACCAGGGGTCACTCTAGGAGATTGTGTTAGTCTGGATAGACCAGAGGAACAAATCTCAGAGACACACATACAGGTTTAAGGAAAAGGTTTATGTACTAAAGGAATGGGACATGGAGAAAGCATCCCATCCCAGTCCAGTTCAAAGTCGTAAGTTCGGTATTAACCCATATGTCTGAAGTCAGTCCATAAAGTCTTCTTCCAACTCATGAAGTCACAGGTCAGTGGGTGCAGAATCCCGGTGCTGGCAGGGCACCTTGCCTCCAGGGCTCAGGTCCATCAACAGCATGCCACTCCAACTTCAGAGGTCTGTCTTCATCAGGGCAAAGCTGTGTGGTCTCTCTGCTGGCTCCTCCAGCTTCTCAAATGCTGCTCTTGTCTCGTCTGTGATTAATCGTCTCTGAAACTAACTCCCAACAACTGGGGAAGATAGCTTCTCATCTTCACAAGGGAAATACCGCGAGATTTCCCAGGAGTCTCAGGTGAAAGCCATGCCCACACAGAGGCCTCATCAGCTACTCAATGGCTTTCTCCTGATTAACAGGCCAGACTCCACCCCTACATTTCAATTATAAAATTAACATAAGCAC
>PVJH01041140.1:0-15168 GCA_004026705.1 Nesogale talazaci
AAAAAAAGATCAGCTTATTGGGGACTCTTACAATTCTTATAACAATGCATACATCAATTGTATCAAGCACATTTGTAAATATGTTGCCATCATCATTTTCTAAACATTGACTTTTGATTTGAGCACATGGGTTCAGGTCCTCTTTATTCCTTCCCCCTCTGCCCTAGTGACCCCTTGAGAAATTATAAATTATTATTATTAGTGTCATATCTTATACTGTCCTCTGTCTTCCTTCACCCACGTTTCTGTTTTTCTCCTGAGGGTGGCAGGGATCCATTGATCATATGTAGATCCCTGAAATTGGTTCCCCCTTTCTACTCCACCTTCCCTCTACACTCCTTGTATCACCACTCTCAGCACTATTTTATCTGATATGCAGGCACAATCTAATTTCTTGATGACACTTTGCTACAGCACCCATAACTTCTGTGTTCCCTTGCTCAGGGCAAGTATTGAACAGGGCCATGATGTGAGAACTAATTGTTCTTAAATTGGAGTGAGGGTTTTTTGTGAGCCCAAAACTCATTCCTGCATCATTATATATATATTTTTTAAATCTGCCTTAATCTCCCTTTAGAGGCCCCCTTGTTAATTTATGGTGGAGCGTATTGTCAATCATCTCCCAGGAGCATAAAGATCTTCTGTTAATGTTGTCATTGATGGGCCCCTGGTACTAATTTTAAAGCTCAGTTGAAAGAGGTACACTGGGCAAAATTAGGCTAACTTCATATTGCAATACCTGAATTATTCACATTGAGTACAGACTCAGTCCTTTCATGGCTGACTGCTATCTACACAAACAATGGGAGTTGGTTGTCAGGGAAAACTGAGAACAATATTCACTAAGCATGTCCGTGACAGGTTTGCTGAAATAATATGTATCTTATTACAACACATGAGGGATTGATAGAGTCAGTCTATGATTGCCTGTCATCAGTCCAGCACTGGGGTAAAGCTAGCTTCTGCTTCTTCAAACACCATCACATAACTTTTTAAAGAAAAGACATAGCTAGTGTTTAGGTCTGCTGAAGAACACCTTCTCTCTTTTTTACTGCTTACAGTGCTGTTTAAAAGAATGACAAGTTTTAAAAATTTTATGACATTAAGTAGATTTTGCTGGATTTATTTGTGTAATAGAAAAAGTTTGGGCTGAGCCCCAGTGGCGTAGTGGTTGTGCACAGGACTGCAGCCCACTGGGATGGAGGTTCAATCCCAGCAGCGGCTCCACAGGAGCAAAGGCTGGGCCTCCTACTCCCACCACCAGAGGGCAGTGATGCCCCCCCCCAAAAAAAGGTTGTTGAAAAAAAGAAAAAGATTGTTGAATATGTTAATTTCCTAGATCAAGGTATTTGCATCTTAAAAAGGCTTAGAAGGTGAGAGGTCAATTAACATAGGAAAAATTGACATTTCAATCAGACTCTAGCCAAAGTTGGGGAACCTGCCTATTGAACACCAGAGCCAACCTATAGTTTACAACACAGTTTTAGACTGTTAGCTATTTCTCAAAATGCTACCTAAATCATTTGTCTCACTGCCATTGAGTCAATTCTGACTTATAGCGACCCCACAGGACAAGGTACAACTTCTCCCCTGTGAATTTCTGAGACTGTCATTCTTTATAGGACTGGAAAGCCAAGTCTTTCGCTGGCAGTGCTGGCTGGTGATTTTAAACTGCTGACAGTGTGGTTAGCAGCCCAAGGCATAATTACTTTGCAACCAGTATGCCTACATAAATCATACACTGTTCTAAAATAGCAGTGGGATCATTGTCCTTTAAAGGGGTAAGGCAAAGTAAAATCCAAACCTCATATCATGGCTAGTTTATAACGATGATCAATTCAAGTAAATGTTATCAGGTTAAGTACATGAGGCATTAGTGAGAATGTAAGAAAACATTGAGAGCAGATCAAACCAATGATTTCTCAGTTATGCAGCTGCTGTAAGGCAGAGGTCAAACCAACCTCCACGCCATACTCGCAATTTGTTTCTCTAGCACTCCACTCTACCTGTTACATAGTATGTTAGGCTGGATGGTCTAGAGAAACAAATCCAGTGACACTCATCAATGTATAAGAAAGAACTTTATATTAAGAAGCAACTTTATGTCAAGAAGGCAATCCAACCCAGTCCACCTCAAGTCGATGAGTCTAAAGCTAGTCAGTCCATAAGTCCTTCTTCAGACTCATCTAACTGATTGCCAGTGAGCACAATGATAAACTAGGAAACAGGAAAGTCACCGTCTGGTTGGTGCAGAGTATCCTCTTCCTTTCTATAATGTTGGGTTTTTTTTAACTGAAGAGAGAGCCACACCTCCAAACCTGGGTTTCCATAATTATCTGATCCTTACTGAGTATCATCTTCTTACCTTACCTTCTCCTGATGAGGCCTCACTGTCTCCAATGCTTGGGAAACCGCTGCAATAGACTCCTCCTCTGGGGAACATGTCAAAAGGGTTCCTGTGCCTCTTACAGAGATTTCAGCCCAGGACAGATGATCACTTCAGGAATAGAGAATTTTCACAAGACCCCCAAAATTAAGCCACATCTGTCCCAGCCTTGAGTGTCTAGCTGACATAAAATCATTCAACGAACACACAACCATCTGCTTGTAGATCAGGGAAGATGAGGTACTTCTTTAATTTTCTTTTTTTAAGCTGTAATGCCTGCTGAAGGCAAAAATAAGAATGGTCTAATAATCATTTCGAGGATTAAGGCATTGGACAATTCAGATGTCTATTTCCACCCAGGTTGTTAATAACGGCTCGTTTGGGTCAATCTACATCCGTCACCTGTCTTTGATTATTTTCTGAACTTGTCTGACAGCATATGCTTGGAATAGAGCAAAAAAGTACAAAATGCTGCGAAATGACCAGGCATAAAATCTTAGGTACCTTGCTCTCACCTAAAGAAGACCAAGTTCCTGATTCAATGGCCAAACTGGCTAGAAGACAGACCTGGCATTCCCAAACTCTCTTGAATCAACCACCTACCAGCCTCCTTTCTGATAGAGGACTCACCTGCAAGTGTAATTTAATCATTTTGGCATGTGCTACTTGTTATAGCCTTCAATTTAAAGTTATGTTAATTACCTGTCTGTTTGTCTTTTAGTGTGATAAATGCTTGGGTTAAGAATGCTTCAATTGAATTGCTACAATCCATAGCAAATACAGGTAATCTAATGCAGTGTTATATATACTACAAGAACTCCAGTTTTTTACTATAATTTAATTCTGCCTCCCACTTTAAACTTTTATAAGGTTTACCTCATGCACTTACGGTTAAATTATGGACTCCCCTTCATTAACCTAACTGCCTTAGATTCTAGTTAAAGGATTGTGTGACATCCCATTGCTAAAGGAATATCCTCACTTGTCTCTCTGGGAAAATAGATGTCTTTTAGCACTGTGCCAAGCCTTTCCTTAAGATTTAAGTGGGTGGTACAAAAAAAGTCATGACACGCAGTAAAATTGGGATTAAGAAAGAAACCTCTTTGTCCAACACTCAGAACTTTAATCCCTGGTTATGTTGTAGCTCAATGTAAAGCAGCCTTTAAGAAATGCACTATGGAACAAAGTGTAGATAATCTACTGAGGGATCAGAGCATAGTTGAGGTGTTTAGACTTTTTGGTCAAAGTGCACCAGAACAACAGCAGCTTTGGACTCTATTTATACTAGCCCCAAAAGGTGGGATCTGTACAGCACTTGCTACTCCTTGAGGCACATGGAGTGGTAATACAAGAAAAGTAGAAGACATGCACAGAAGTAGACAATGGGTCAGATATCTAGCTTCACACTGTAGCAACCTAGAGATGCCAGGCATATTGCAGTAGCAACCAGCAGGAGTGGACACATAAGATAAGATCAATTTCACAAGTTGCTGTTTGGGGCTGTCCAGTTGGTTCTGATCATCGCAACCCTGTGTACAACAGAAAGAAAAAATGCCTGGTCCTGTGATATCCTAACAGTCACTCTCGTTTAAGCCCACTGCTGGAGTCACTGTGTCAGTCCATCTTGTGGAGGGCCTTCCTCTTGTTTGCTGCCCCTTCACTTTACAAGCATGATGTCCCTCTCCTGAGACGTGTCTCTCCTGATAATATGTCCAAAGTATGTGAGATAAAGTTTCGTCATCCTTGCCTCGAAGGAACATACTGGCTGTACTTCTTCCCAGATAGTTTTGTTTGATCTCTTGGCAGTCTTTGGTGCTTTCCATATTCAACTTGTAGCAATTGAAAACAGTGTTTCCAGAATTCAGAGCAAAGGTGGAGATTTGGACAGAGCCTGTGAAAATATCATGGTACCACATTCCTGAGAACTCTTTGTTACTCTAACAGAAGTTCCCCGGCCCTAGGAAGCTTCAAGATTCTCCTTTGTAGGTAAACTAATAAAACTGCTGGCTTTGCTCAGAGAATACAAGATATGCTGGGGCCCACCATGCTGTCTGGGAAGGGTTTCTTTAGGGAACTCTCATTAAAATTCTCTTAAGATATCCTAGGTCTTCAAAAGTAAATCTATCTTTTGGGAAGACAGGAACCTGAATTCCAATAGCACTCTTGATGCTAGAAGCTGTTCATGACTCCTGGTGTGTTGGTCTGAGTAGACTAGAAGAACAAATCCAGGGAAACGTGTATGTGTCTAAGAAAGAGTTGTATATATCAGAACAATTGAATATTGAGAAAACATCCCAGCCCAGTCCAGATTGAGTCCATGAGTCTGATATTAGTCCATATGTTCAACACAAATCATAAATTCCTGTTCAGACTCACAAAACACATGCAATGGCACCACATACAGTAAGATCACTGGGCAGTAGGTGGAAAGTCTTGTGGATTCAGTGGCAGTGTGAGCATCTTGGCACTAGGGTGGGTCTCCACGTGGTTTATTTGGTTCCAGCTCTAGCATAGCTCCATGTGTCGTGTCATATGGAATATCAAGCATAGAGTTTGTGTGCCCTGTCTTCAACAAGCTATTTATCTTCATAGTGCCTCCAAATGAGGTCATCAAGCTGCAACCTGACTAACAGGCTAAACTTCACCCTTTACTCTTAATAGTCGCAAATTGACCCCAGATTATGTAACTGCCACACTTGGTAATCTTCTATGTGCTCCATAAGGTTTTTAAGGATATCAACCTTATGAAAGAAATCACCAATCCTTTACTGCAAAGTACTTCTACGTGGGATCTAACTACCAACCTTTCAGCTAGTGGTTAAGCACTGAATCGTGTTCAGAATTCAGGAACTTGCTCACAGTGTTCCCTGTTGAATGATCAATTATATTTACCTATAAGCTGAGACAGGTCATTATTTTTTTCCCTGAAATTATAACTCTGAGTAATAATGCTAGTAAGATAATACTAATGAAAGGTTCTTAATCAGAAGTCACAGATGTCACCTACATGAGTTTTTCCAACTTTTTTTTCTTTACTATGCTCCCTAGAAGTCTCCCACCCACCCCCACCCCAATCTGCTATTTTGTCATGCTGTGGTGACTTGGCATGTTGTTGTAATATTGAAAGCCACACCACCAGTATTTTAAAACCAGCAGTCACCCACAGTGGAGAGGTTTTAATGGAGTTTCCAGACTAAGATAGACTAGGAAAAAGGACATGATTGGTAATCTACTTCTTTTTAAAAATTGGCCAATATAAATCTTATTAATAGTAAGTGATCATTGTTTAATATAGTGCTAGAAGCTAACTCCCTCAGGAGAGAAGAGACTCACTATATATCCGGGAATGGCTATCTCCTCAAAGTAGAGTCGATTTTAATGATGAAGATAAAACAAAGGTTTCTGGACTCTGGTGTTGGTGCATGAGAATAAATGATGTAGAATGCACACAGTAAGACACTAGGGAAAAGGACGTGAAAAGCATAAAGGTGTCAGTGAGCTGAAGTGGACTGAAAATCATATTATCTCCTCTGTTGAGGATAACAAATTGAAGAGGATGGACATTACATCAGTCATTAAAATAACACTTCAAGATCTGTCCTAAAGTACAGTGCTGTCAATCATAGACTTTTATCCATTTGCCTTTAAGTAAAAGCAGTTAATATGATCATTACTCAAATGTATGCATCAACCACAAATGCCAAAGATGAAGAAAGTGAAGATATTTACTGTGGGGTTAGCCAGTCTCATACAACTAACTAATCATGGGTTTGGTTGGCTCAATTGTATGGTTGAGATATATAAAGATTATAGTAAAGTCATAGAGAAATGGGAGAGATAGGAAAGAGAGAGTAAAATGAAGGGGTCAGACACATTTCATGCTCACCTCATGGACAGCCACGATCTCAAATGCCAGGTCCGTGCACAGTGCAGGCAGAGAGGACAGGAGAGAGTTATTATTAACCTCTGGGGGCACGCATGCCCCCTAATTACAGGTAAAGACATATGTCATAGGAAGGGGTTGTATGATAGGCAATACAATATACAATAGGCATAAGTGTAACAGGAAGGGGATGAATGATCAATTATATTTACTAGGGGAGTACACGTAATAGAAAGGGGGAGGAACTAGGGGTATATATGTGATAAGAAGGGTGGGCCCTAGATTCATGATGGCAGCCTAACCTTGGACACCTTTGAGTTGACTTGACCTCCCTGGGCTCTCCTTCAGGGACTATCCTTATCAGAAGGAAGTAGGCCCTACTTAGGGTGGGACAGATTATACAGTCTGATAACTCTTAAGAAGAATAACTTCTGACCTATATTTGTTGACTTCCAAGTTTATAGTCATTTACCATGTATAGCAAGTAGCTAAGTTTGGCATATATTGGCGGAAGACAACTTGGGAGAAGTCTTTGTGTATCCCATAGTTTACCTACTTCCAAAGACTGAAATAGGCTAAAGAGACCATCAATATGCCCTGATAATAACTGGTGCTTGAGATGTATAAGTTGGATACAGAGAATAAGGATCATATGATGAAACTACACCGGAAAGCAAATGATAAACTTTTGAAAAATCCATAACTCATTCAGTATCAACAACCAGGACAAGGCTAGTTGCCAACTGTAGAACTTATCATCAATTGCTCAACCAAAACAAGCTCTTGAGAGTGAACTGTGACTTTGAATATATCTCACTTGAGTTTAGAAACATTTCAAGGACAAATTTAAAGCACTGAACACTACCAACTAAAGACCAGATGAGTGGAGGGATGACTTCAAGGACATCACACATAAAGAAAGCAAAAGGTCCTTAATGACATAAAAAGGCCAAGAAGGACAAAAAAACATTGTACTTGATGGTAGAGTAACTATAGTAAAAAGGAAGGGAAAATGAGGTAAATAGCTGAACGGAAGAGTTGAAAAGGTGGTTTGTGAAGACAAATAAAAGAACTTCAATGAAATATGCAACCTGGAGTAAGAAAACAGAAAGCCAAGGATATACTGGACATTCCTCAAAGAGAAGGAAGTGAAAGAAGAAACACAACACTTGAATTGCAACACTAGAAGACTCCCATAGCAAACTGCTGAACCACCTGGAGGCATAAGAAGAACTTGGAAGACATTCACGGTCAATGTATCAAACGGATTTTGTCAAACTTCAACCATTTTAGGAGGTGTATCTGACCAAGAGGGGCCCTAGTAGTACAGTGGGTTCCAAGATGGACTACTGTTCACAGGATCAACAGTTCAAAACTACCAACTGCTCTCAGGGAAAAGATGAGATTTTCTGCACCAGTGAAGATTTACCACCGCAGGAACCCTCGGAGGGCAGTTCTATAGTGCTGTGATGAGTCAAAATCAACTCAGGTGCAGTGAATTTTAAAAATATAGATATGATCAATAGCTAATGGGATAAAGGAAGAGATTGAAGTGACACTGAAACCACGGGCAAAAATAAAATAAAACCGTTTCTGGAGTCAGTGATATGGAAAGTCAATTAAAATGCTCCAATAAACAAAAGCAATGCTGCAAGCAGTCACTCATCTATGCCAAAAAATTTGGAAGACAGCTCCTTAGCCAACCGACTGGGATGTATATATCTTGTCCCCCCAAAAATGTGATCCCATAGGAGACTAAAATTATAGGACAATATTAGTATCATATGTAAATACAATTTTGCTGAAGATAATTTAAAAACTGTTGCAGCAGGAGATTGACAAGGATGGACTAAATATTCAAGCTGGTTTCAGAAGGGATATTACTGATATCAGATAAATCTGGACTGAGAGCAGAAAATACCAGAAAGATGTTTATTGTTAGCTGAACCCTGATAGGTGAAGTGGTTGTATGCGGGACTGCAGCCCACAGGGTTGATGGATCAAATCCAGCAGCAGCTCTCCAGGAGCAATGCTGGGCTTCCTACTCTCACCAGGGCAACGATGCAAAAGAAGAAAAAAGAAAAAAAAAGATGTTTCTTGTTATTAGGTACCATTGAGTTGACTCTGACTTATAATGACAACTGAATATATAAAAGTGTAGGAGTGGAGTCTAGCCTGTCAATCAGGTCATAGCTTGATGGTATCCATGTGAACGTGGCCTTCTCATAGGAGGAGCCTGGGAGCCTCCCCTCTCATTCTCTTCCTGCTGTTGAGTCACTCTGAGACCTGCGAATCCTCTGATGCAGTCACCGCCTTTGGATCCACACAACTTTGTACCCATCAGTCTGTATTCTGCATCATTGCATGTGGCTGTGTGAGTCTGAAGAGGGACTTAAGGACTAGTACTGGATTTATGGACTGGTATTGAATTTATGACTTGATCTGGACTGGGCTAGGATGTTTGCTTGATAAATGAGAGGGTATCTCCCCCCAAAAAACTAGAGTTATTTTTCAAGGCTATCTGTTTAAATTTTTTTTTACAAACAACCTTATCACCTTTAAAGTACTCTCCATTACACTTAATACATTTGTCAAATCGGCGATTTCATTCTTGGAAACATTTTCCAAACTCATCTGTTTGGATGGTTGGCAACACCTCCCTTGTTTTTTCTTTACCTTTTCTGTGTCGTCAACTCACTGTCCTATCATGTCCCTCTTTATTCAATGTAACAAAAAGAAGTCACACAGAGTGTGATCAAGTGATTAAGGTGTGGGGGGCTAGAGAGATTTGCTGTTTTATACCAAAAAACTGGCATACTGAGATGGCTCAGTGAGCAGGTGCATTGTCATGGTGGCAAAACCAGTCCCCAGTGTGTCACAAATCAGGCCCTTTTTGTCGTGCTCTGTTACACAATCTTTTCAGGAGTTCTGAACAGGAAGATTGCTTACTAGTATGACCTGGTGGAATGAACTCCAAATGCAGTATGAGTTGACATTTTCATCTGTTCAGGAAGTTGATGGACATTAAGAATGAGGTTTGTCATAAATTGACATTTTACCTATTTTGAAATGAAAAAACCACTTGTACACTTGAATTTTCCCCCATAGTGCTGTCCTTAAAAGTTGTGTTCAACATCACAAGTTTCTGTGTCATTTTTCCCAAGCAGGAAACTAAATTTCACAGCCGCACACAGTTCTCTTAAATTGGCCATCACAAAAAATGAGGTCAAGGGAAACTGCCTTTGTGAAAAAATTCATTGTGACCAGAAAGAACCTTCCCAGGCAATGCCACTGAGTGCACTAACTCAAAGGGTGTTGCTGGATCCTTGCCTAGAGGGAAAAATGCATACTATGAAAGTTCTGCTTGGCCAGGTGCAATTCCAGATTGTTTTGGGTATCCCCCCTGTGTAATTACTTCCTGATATAAAGGTCTCACTTACACATATATGAGTCTCTGGATTTTTTTCTCTAGTCAACATAGCCTAATACAATGATCCTATGTACAATAAACAGAACAAAGCATTATCTTATCCTGCACTCTCCTCATAAATGCTGCTATGTTTGAGCCAAGAAAGATGTTTATTTATGTTTTATTGAACATGAGAAGCATTTAACTCTGTGGATAATAATAAATTATGGAAAACATTGCAAAAATAAGATATCCAGAACACTTAATTGCACTCATGCGGAATTTGTACGTGTGCCAAGAGGCTGTCATTTGAACAGACTATGGAGTTACTACATAGTTTAAAGTCAGGAAAAGTTTGTACTAGGACTGTTTCCTTTCACCATACTTATTTAATCTGTAAACCAACCAAATGGTCTGAGAAGCTTGACTGTAAGCCAAAGAATAAGGTTTCCGTTTTGGAAGAAGACTCCTTTAACATATGGTGTATAGATAATATCACTTTGTAAGGTGAAAGTCAAAAGGACTTGAAGCATTTTTATAGCCTTCAATATAGATTAAACTTCAACCTTTAGGAAACAGAAACCCTGATAACTTGATCAGTAAGCAACACCATGATAAACAGAAAAGATTGATACTGTCAAGAATTTTATTTTACTTGGATCCACAATCAACACACATGGAAACAACAATCAAGAAATCAATGGACATTTTGCATTGAATAAGCTTGATTCAAAAGATTTGTGATAGGTTTTGTGCCAATTTGGTGGGGTTAGGATTCTCAGTGGTTTGACAGTTAAGGCCTACTAATCCACCATGATGTGACTTAACACAATGAAATAAACTTCACAAAAGGATCTTCAATGAGCAATCAGTTGTAAGCAGATTGCAGTAGAATACAACACCTTTGTTCAGGCCATAACTCTGTTTCAACTTGTTTCTTCAGGACTATGGCCTTCTTCCTAAATAAAGATACTGTGTTAAGCTGGGTGATCTAAGAAATAGAATCAGAGACACCAATTATATATATATATATATATATATATATATATACACACACACACACATATATGCACACATACATATATATGAAACAGCTTTATAACAAGAAATAATTTTATATTAAAACATTTCATTCCAGTCCAACTGAAGTCCATGGGTCTAATGCTATCCAGAGCCCTCTTCAGATTCATGTAGTTAAATGCTAAAGATATAGAAGGTGAAGTGGGGTGCAAGGAGACAGGCCAGTGGGTACAGAGTTTCATGGAGCCGAGATTGACGGGAACATGTCAAGGTTGCCAAGAGCTTGGAGGTTGGCTCCCAGGGTCAGCCATCCAGATACAGCCATCTCTGGAGGCAGAGTCCCAGTAAGGATTAAGGTGAAAGAGCAAGAGAGAGGGAAATTCTCACCATCTCTCATAAAACAGCCACATCCACAAGGAGGTGTCATCAGGCCATGGCCTAATTGATAGGTTAAAGTCCAAGCCTACACATTCAGGTAGGTGAAAATTGACATAAAATCTAACTATCACAAGTATTATGGAAACACCTGCTTGATTTTTTCTGGGTCTGGTTCCTGCATCCATTCATTGACCCCTGGTTCTTCGAACTTGGGCCAATAGCCTGCCAGTTTGTCTGCTGAACCCAGAAGCCATCAATGACATATTAGTTTTCCAAATTCAATAATTTCAAACACCAGATCTCACAGAGTCAATTAACATATTGCACTATTTTTAAGCAAAACATTATGCAAAATTCCAACATAAGAAATTTATGTGAAATATTCTGGTTGAGGTTAAGGGGTGATAACCACAGTCCATGAATTAATTTGTTTGCTTCTTTGTAATCCCGAATCCTGCCTCCTTCACTCACCACGAAAGGCCCACTGAGTTTCTCTGTAAATCTGGCAAGATGCACTTGGAACACCATTGGCCCTTAGACTAGTTATCTCATCCTTAATTCCATGCTTCTGTGAGGTTAGAGTTTATGTCAACTAGACAAAAATGGGTTGAGGTAGGAATGGAGCCCAACCGGAACCCAACCTTTCAATCATGCCACAGCCTGATGACATCTCCATTGGAGTGTAGCATTTTGTATAAGAATGAGATGCTGAGCAGAGCAGGCTTTGGTTCCTTTGTGTGCTAGTCTGGGTACATTAGAAGAAAAAAGTTCATAGACATGCATATGGATATAAGGGAAGGGTTTATATACAAAAGGAATGTGACACTAAGAAGGCATCCCAATCCAGTCCAGTATAAAGTCACAAGTCCGATATTAACCCATATGCTCGAAATCAGTCTACAAAGTCTCATTCCGACTCACGAAGTCACAGGTCAGTGGGTGCAGAATCCTGGGCAGGTAGGGGTCTCCTCATGGTTCCCCACTTCCAGGGCTCAGGATCCATCAACAGCATGCCGCTCCAGCTTCAGAGGTCTGGCTCCATCAGGGCAAAGCCGTGTGGTCTCTCTGCCAGCTCCTGCAGCTTTTCGGACACTGCCATCTTGTCTTTTCCATGATTATCGCTTCTAAGACTAACTCCCTACAACTGGGGAAGATAGCTTCTCATCTTCATGAGGGAAATATCGCAAGATTTCCCAGAAGTCTCACGAGAAAGCCATGCCCACATAGAGGCCTCATTGGCTACTCAATGACTATCTCCAGATTAACAGGCTAGACTCCACCCCTACATTTCAATCATAAAATTAATATAAGCACATGACTGCCACACTTTGCTTTCTGCTGGATTTGGTTTGTCATCCTGTTATTGTGTCATTTGCCGATCCCAGGAGCTGTCAGCTGACTGCTGACCATGGGTTCACTCAGCTGACCTTGGATTCTTAGACCCGAATCCTCTCATCGTTTCATCTTGTGTTACTCCATTCTTGTTCTTTTGCCTGTTTGTGGTCTGATTACCTTGCATTTAAAGCAGGAGTGAACAAATACTATTAGGCCTGGAGTACTTCATGTACTAATATTCTCAACACCAATATATCTAGCTAGTAACAAAACAGAAAGCACAAAATACTCTTTGTGCAGTGTATTTTCTGCATTATCCACAGTTGGTCAAATGAATAGAAAAGGGAACACAATTACATAATAGAAATAGCTCAGCAAAGGGATGGTGAGAGATGGCAGTTGTAGTGGTTTTCAATTAAAAAAAAATCAATATTCTTTTCCCTAAGAACCCCGTAGGAGTCTTGGTGGCACAGTGGTGAAGTGCTCTGCTGCTAACTGAACTCACCAGTCATTTTTTGGGAGAAAAGTATAATTCCATAAAGATTGCCCTCTTGGAAACCATAGGAGGAGGTTTGACTAATCAAGTTGCTTTGGAGTCAGCATGGACTCAACAGCAATAGGGAGTTTCACTCTTGTTTTTTCATTTTTTAAAATGAATTCGATAGAATTTTATCCATCAGACTCATCCTAGTATGTTGTTGTCAAGTCAGACACACTTGTCGGTTTGATAAGACAGTATTGTGTCTTATCAAATCAACTTCAACCCATAGAGTAAAACACCCACAGAGTTTTCTAGGCTGTAATCAAGGTGAGTAGATATCCGCGTTTTCCTTTCAGTAGGGGGAAACAAACTAGGTAGATACAAACGGCTGACTTTTTGATTGGCAGCCAAGGGCTTCACTGTGGTGCCGCAGGGTCCCTGAATTTGAGCATAGTAACTAATGAATTCATGTTCCCAGTTTTACTCAATTTAGAAACAGATCATGCTGTCTCAGTGGAGTAGGTGAAGAAAAATTTTATTGATTTCATATAGAAAGCATAGATAAAGTACACAGATACAGTATACTGTGGTATTAAGATTTTATTTGGGGTTTGATTTGGAAAAAAAAATGCCTAAGCAATCATCTTGTTATTTGGTGTTATCAAGTCAGTTGCAGTGCACACGGACCTGATCCTATGTACAACAGAAGGAAACAAGTCCTGTACCCCCATAATTGTCGCTACACTTGAGTCCATAGTGAACAGCTACTGTGTGCATTCATCTCACTGAGGATCTTCTTTTTCGCTCATCCTTCACGTGATGGCTTTCTTCCGGCATTGGGCCCTCCTGATAATGTGTGCATAGCACCTGAGATGAAGTCTCATTACCCCTGAGTCTAAAGTGCATTCTCTCATGCTTTTTTCAGCACAGATTTCCTCATTCTTTTAGTAGCCCATGGTATATTCAGCACGCTTCACCAACACCGTAATTCAAAGATATTACTAAAATATATTGGTCTGGTGACTGCACAGGCAGATGAATCCACGGTAGGCGGGTCAGGCTATTAATATTGGCATATTTGTTATCAGACTATTAAATCACAAGATCTTGACTGTCAGAATCAACCATTGTTGCTGAAAATGGTAGCCACACTCAGTAGGAAGCATACTGCCCTAGGCTCTGCCTGTGGTTCTCAAGGAGAGCATTCATCCAAATCACCTGGAGGGTTTGCTGAAACAAAATTTCTGATTCAGTCAAGCTAGGTGGGGTCTTCTGCTCTCTCTCACAGGGGTATTTGACACCGGTGTAAATCAAAACGGTTTAAAATCATTAAGGTGAATCAGAGTCTTGTTATTTTTTAAAGACACAAGGCTTACTTTGGACACAAGAAAGGCAAATTCCTTGAGAAGAGTCTCAGATTTTGTACAATGTCATTGTCAGTGAGGGCAATCCTCAATTTAAAAAACGAGACAACCAGTCTCGGCAACGGACTCAAATACACCAATGAGAATGAAGATGACACACAGCAATGTACTCAAATACACCAATGAGAATGAAGATGACACATAGCCATAGACTCAGATACACCAATGAGAATGCAGGGGGCACACAGCAATGGACTCAGATACGCCAATAAGAATGCAGGGGGCACAAGATGTAGGGGACTCTTTCATTCTGTCCAAAAGGATTGCTACTATGCTTCCAAGCCAGACATGCACAGATTTATACCAAATTAAACATATTTAAACATACCTCTGCAATCACGTGTTCTCCCACGAATGCATGTGAGAAAGTGCCTTTAAAAAATGGATACTTTTGTTGGATGGAAAAATGATTATAAGGTTAGGGTTTAATATCAAATTTTTTCTTCTTTTATTATAAGTCACTTTATTGGGGGATCTTATAATAATCCATACATCACTTTTTCCCAGCATATTTATACATATATTTCCATCATCATTTTCAAAAATATCAAATTTTTAACAGCATTCTAGTGGAAATCTTCTTAAATTATCAAAACTTTGCAACAAGTTCATAACAATGCTGCCCTACATTCAATGGTGCTTAGTTGGATAAAGCATTTTAAGGAAGTCTGGAAGACCTCAAAGATGAGCCAAAAGAGGGAAGACTGTCAGACTCCAAAAAAATGAAGAACCATTGACTGAAGTTCAGGAATTACCAACCGTGACAGAAGTGGGGCTTGCACATGATTCAGCCTCATATATAGTTTAGAATGGGGACTTTTCTCCATTTGAGAGTCTGCGATTTTGGTATAC
>PVJH01041141.1:0-15100 GCA_004026705.1 Nesogale talazaci
AAAAAAAGTTCCTGCCTTCAAGGAGCTTAAAATCTAGAGGAGTGGTTCTCAACCTTCCTAATGCCGAGACCCTTTCATACAGTTCCCTGCGTTGTGGTGACTCCCCTCCAACCATTAAATTATATTTATTTATATTAATCATTTTATTGGGGGCTCATACAACCCTTATCACAATACATTGCATCCATTGTATGCTAAGCACATTGTTTTCCTTGGAAATGAAAAAATCTATTTGTGTTGAAGCATCACTCCCTCACTCTTGAAAACCCGTCTTCAGTGGCTCTCACTGGAGAGGTCGGTTTGATGTGGATGTCTTGTGGGTCGCTTTGGGTAACCGATGGCCCGTGGCTCCCTTCAATCACCCTGCTGGAGTCGCCACCCCGAGGCCCGTGCGCCGGCGCTCCCGTTTGCATCCCGGTCCCGTGGTGTCTCCTCCGGCCTCCAGTGCTCTGAGGGCGGTGGGACTCAAGAGGGGTTGGCGGGTTTTGGGTGCTGCCCACGTCCTCTCTCCCGCTGCAGGCTCCCAGGACGGCCGTCCCCTGGTTTGCGGAGTGCCTTCCATGCACTCTGGGATCCGCCGCCCATGTGTCAAGCACTCTCTGTGTCCTCTTGGTGGCTGTCCTTCAGTGGCCCTGGCTGGCGAGGCGAAAACCGAGCCAGCTTTCTTCCTGACCTAGCCTAGCGCTCCCCCCCCTCCACATTTGTACATTTGTTGCCATCATTCTTTTTTTGTTTTTGTTTTTTTTGTGGCATCACTGCCCTGGTGGGAGTAGGAAGCCCAGCCTTGCTCCTGGAGAGCTGCTGCTGGATTTGAACCGTCAACCCTGTGGGTTGCAGTCCCCCACACAACCACTACGCCACCAGGGCTCAGCCCGCCATCATCATTCTTAGAACATTTTCTGACTACTTAAGCTCCTCATTTTTTCCCCTCTATCCCTGCTCCCACCTTCTACATGAACCCTTGGTAATTTATAAATTATCATTATTTTGTCATATCGTACACTGTCCGATGTTTCCCTTCACCTTCTTCCCTGTTGTTCGAACCCCAGGGAGGAGGTTATTTGTAGTTCCTTATAATTAGTTACCCTTTTCTACCCCACCTTCCCTCCACCTTCCCAGTATCGCCATTCTTACCACTGGTCCTGAAGGGATCATCTGTCCTGGATTCTCCATGTCTGGTCTTGCCAGATTTGTAAGGGAGAATTTGGATCATGATAGTGGGGAGGGGTGGGGAGAAGGTGGGGAAGCATTTAAGAACTAGAGGAAAGTTGCATGTTTCATCGTTGCTATACTGTACCCCGACTGGCTTGTCTCCTCCTCAAGACTCTTCTGTAATAGGATGTCGCTTCACCTACAGATGGACTTGGGGTCCTCAGTCTGCACTCCCCCTCACTTATTGTTGTTTTTGTTTTTTTGGCATCACTGCCCTCCGGTGGTGGGAGTAGGAGGTCCAGCCTTTGCTCCTGTGGAGCTGCTGCTGGAATTGAACCTTCATCCCAGTGGGCCGCAGTCCCGCGCACAACCGCTATGCCACCAGGGCTCAGCCCCACTCCCCCTCATTTGTAATGATAACATTTTTAGTTCTTTGATGCCTGATACCTGATCCCTTTGACACCTCGTGGTCACACAGGCTGGTGTGCTTCATCCATGTAGGCTTTGTTGCTTCTCAGCTAGATGGCTGCTTATTTACCTTTAAGCCTTTAAGATCTCACAGCTGGGATAGCTGGGCACCATCAGCTTTCTTCACCACATTTGCATATGTACACGTTTGTCTTCATATTAGGAAGGTGGGCACGCAATGTTACAATTTTCAGTTCTTTGATACCTGATCCCTTTGACATCAGCGATTGTGTTGGAAAGGTGAGCATCATGGAATGCCAATTTAATAGAACAAAGTGTTTTTGCATTGAGGAAGTACTTGAGTGGAGGCCCAATGTCCATCTGCTGCCTTAATACTAAACCTGTAAGTATATGCATCTATTTCCCATCATCATACATAAATACTTTCCTATGTACATGCCTGCATTTAGGCCTCTATAAATGCCCTTTCCCTCTAGTTCTTTCCTCTATTTCCTTGTCCTACTATCATGCTCAGCCTTCGTTTGGGTTTTAGTAATTTCTTTTGGTTACATTGCTCTTGATCAACGCCTATCAGTCCTCTCACACCCTTGGATCACTTGTTGTTCCCTTTCCCCTGGGTTGGTCAACACCACCTCCTTTCACCAACTTCTCCCTTTCCCATGTCCTCCTGGAACCATCAGTCCTATTTTCTTCTCCACCAGACTGTTCATCCAGTCTATCTTATCTAGATAGAACTGCAGAGATAACAATAAGTACAAAAAAACAAGACATCGGAAAAAGAAAACAAAACAATGACAACAACAAAAAACCAATGTCTAGAAAAAGTACATAAATAAGTAAAAAACACAACAAAAACAAAAGAAAAACCTGTAAATAGTTCAAAGTCTGTCTGTTGACTTCTTGGGGAGTGCTCCTGTTGAGTCTGCGGGGGTGCCACACGCTGGCCCCAGAGTCTATCCTTGGCACGCCCTCGGGACCTCCATGTCCTGCTCCCCCTGCTGCTCTGCCGTAAAATTATTTTCATTGTTACTTCATAACTAATTTTGCTGCTGTTATGAATTGTCACGCAAGTATCTGATATTCAGGATGTATTTTCATTGTTACAAATTGAACATAATTAAAGCATAGTGATTAATCACAAAACAGTATGTAATTATATATTGTGAAATATTTATTTCTAATTACAAATCAATGAAATTGTGTCTTGCATCATGGTGTAGCATGGGTAACAGTCTTTACGCTGGGTACTCGTCTGTGGGCGTATCTGCACGTGGGTGGACCTGCCTGGAGACGATAGAGGAGTGGTGTCTCGGTTCCTGAGACCATTGGAAATGTGTGTTTTCTAATGGTTTTAGGTGACCCCTGTGAAGAGGTTGTTGGACTCCCAAAGGGGTCGAGATGCACAGGTTGAGAACCGCTGCTCTAGAGGGAAGCAATAAATCAGAAGCTGGTTACTTAGAAGGATTGCAAGTGATCTTTTCAATGAAATAACCTGGAGACTAGTTGGAATGAGGACTGCTTGGGGCCAGGTCACCTAGAGACAATGTTTTGAGGACTCTGAACCAGGAAAGGGCCCACGTTATCCAGCCCACTGCCATCTGGTGGGTTCTGCCGCAGCGAGCCCGTGTTGGGTTTCTGAGACTGGTCCATGGAGCAGGCCAGCACTTCCCTGAATGCACCACCAGCACTCCACTTTAGACTGCAGACATTTCAACCAGAGTTGAGAATCATCCAGCCTTGAGCACGTCCCAAGTTGGTGAAAAGTCTTCTGGGAGTTCACTGCTCAGGTGTGAGCAACCTGACTCAGAGGACACCGTGGGAAAGTACTTGCTTCACTCACACAGCCCTGAGGTTAAGTTTGGAGTTCTGACACTGAGCCAAGGCTTCAGAAGGTTCTGGAGCCAGACAGCACCGCCAACGACTGGCTGACCCCAGGTAGATGTCTCGAGGCTGTGAGTTAGTTGTATAGGAGCGGGTGGCCCCACCTTTCTCTCTTGGAGTGTCGGGCGTGTTTGAACCACCAGCCTCGCCGTTAACAGCCTAGCACGTATCCCAGTGCTATCCAGGGAACCAGGGCTCATACAGCTCTTATAATCCATACATCCATCTACTTTGTCAAGCACATTTGTACATTTATTGCCAGTATCATTTTCAAAACATTTTCTTTCTACTTGAGCCCTTGGTATGAGCTCCTCAATTTTTCCCTTCCCTCCCCTCCTCACCCTCCTTCCCCAACCCTTGATAATTTATAAATTGTTATTGTTTTTTCATGTCTTATATGGACTGATGTTGCCCGTCACTCATATATAACCAGGGAGGTGGTTATACGTCGCTTCTTTGAGATCAGTTCCCCTTTTCTCCCCAACCTTCCCCTTCCGCTCCTGGTATCACTACTCATTATTGGTCGTGAGGGGGTTTATCTGTCCTGGATTCCCAGTGTAACAAGCTCTTATCTGTACCCATGTACATGCTGTGGTTTAGCCAGATTTGTAAGGTAGACTTGGGATCCTGATAGTGGGGAGGAAGAAGCATTAAAGAGCTAGAGGAAAGTTGTATGCTCTATGCTGCCTCTCGATTGACTCATGTCTTTCTTGTGACCCTTCTGTAAGGGGATGTCCAACTGTTTACAGATGGACTTTGGGTCCCCCTCCTTCACACAGAATGCCATGTTATTAGGACAGTGTTCTTGCATTGAGGGAGTACTGGAGTAGAGGCCCAATGTCTTGTCTGCTACCTTGATACTTAACATGTAAACATATGTACCATATGTACATCGATCTATTTCCCTATCCTTATATATACATATTTACATATGTACATGCTTGTACTTAGACCGTTATGAATGCCCTTTGCCTCCTAGTTCTTTCCTCTGTTTAATTTTATTTCCTCTTGTCCCGTTATCATGTTCAGCCTTCTTTCGGGTTTCAGTAATTCCTCTCGGTTATATTGCTCTTGATCAAGCCCTTCCAGACCTCCTCGCCATTGATTTCACTTTATTTTTTTTAGACATCACTGCCCTCAGGTGGTGGGAGTAGGAGGCCCAGCCTTTGCTCCTGTGAGCTGAATTGAACTCCATCCCAGTGGGCCGCAGTCCTGCGCACAACCACACAACGTGGGGGTAGTGTTTGTGGGGGGCTGTGGGGTTAGTTCTAACTCAGGGTCCCCGTGTGAACGGGTAGAAGGGATTTCGGGGCTCTCTGGACTGTGATCATGGAGGGTCGGTGCTTCGCCAGCACAGACCGCGGTGGGATCCCTGGGGGAGGACACGTGTGGTGGAGAAACTGCTAGGGGAAGTGTTCACTCCGTGCAAGAGGAAGCATGAGGACAGTGTGTTCAGGGCTCAGAGGAATCTCAGTCGACATTTAGATGGAGGGGCCCAAATTCTCCGGGAGCCGCTGTTAGCAGAGCCTGTGCCACTGTACTGGGGTGAGGAAATCTTTGGGGCCCTCTGTGGACTGGTACCTCCCCTCTCACCCGTTCTAGCCTTCCTCCGAGGAAGCTGGGGATTTGCTGTCTCAACTAGCATGGAGCAGCATGGAGGATGGCTCCTGGGCCACATAGATTAGCTGCACTTGACTGGACATCATCTGTACATAATTGAAAATTGACTTGAACATCAGGAACGGTAAACTAATCATAAATCACTCCAACGGCTGGTGTTAGTCTTTTGGAGATGTGTAAATGGTCTCAGCATCTGTGCATCCCTGCCTCCAGTTCTCCCTCTCTCTCACGTTTGGGCTGATCAGGACTGAAGGTCAGTGTGACGCTGAAGGGCTGGACACAGCAGCAACCTGCCCAGGCAGGCTAGTCGGCCGCGGTAGCAGGACGCACCGGCCTGCCCATGGATTGGTCTGTTTACCTGCTGGCCACTGTCTTATTTCCAAAAGAGATTTTATAAGACTGGGGAGTTCTTTACTACTGTGGGGCGTCTTTAGTGGCTGGACATAAATAATAACGGGGCTGTCAATTGCTTGTTTGCTGGTTGCAAGGAGATGCTCCGAGAAAAGTGGGTAACTGGGGCCCTCTTGTGGCCGATTCTGGCACTCCACTTCAGCCCTGGTGTTCTTCCCAGTCAGCTTGAGTTGGGAGGTGGCAGCCAGGAGGCCTGGGTCCCTCTCTTCCCTGGACTTCTCCTGCTAGGGGTTTTGAGGGGAGCTGAACTCCTGCGGCGCAGTGGGTGGTATTGGGCCCTCCCCAGCCTTTGTGTGAACTGCGCTGACAGTGAGAAACAATGTCCTCATGTCTGTTCACTGTGAAGCCAGACCCTGGACTACGTCTTCCCGGTCGCCCACCCCAGGATGCCCCGCGGTGGTGGCAGACCGGAGGGAGGTCCACGCCAGAATGGGTGTGCGCCGAAAGCAGAGAGGCTTTGTTCTTCAGGTGTCCATGGGGTGGCACTGTGATCTCATTTTTATTTCTGCTTTTTTGTTTCTGGCAGCCAAGCTCTACTCCAGGAAGTGAAAATGTGCTGCCCCGAGAGCCGCTGGTAAGTACTCCAGATCGGTAGTGCCCTTTTCTAATGCTGGGAATGCCTTGTGCCTCGAAAGAACCCTCTGGCTCCTGGGCGTTGCTCCCGCAGGGAGCTGAGACGGTCTGGTGTCTGGCCCGAGCGGGGGGGCCCGGGTGAGCGAGTGCTCTGCTAGGTCACGCCTGGCCTTTTGTGGAAAGAGAGCCCATCCGCCGAGGCAGCCGAGTCGGCATCCGGTGGCCGAGGTGGTGGGCCTAACCCAGAGGCTGCTCCTCCCAGAAGACAGCCTTTCTCTTCCCCGTCCGGGGAGAGCCCGCCCATGGCCTTTACAGGATAGTGCAGGAGGAGAGAGAGCACATGGCCGAGATGTGAGACAATCCTGAGACGTGTGATCTTCATCACCAACCTACCCGCCCCACACCAAGGTCACTGCCAGGGAGTCCAGCCCCCACGAGGACAGGCGAGAGCCGCTGTGCAAGCTTCCGCGCCTGTGTCCGTTCAGGGGAGTGGCAAGCCCGTCTTCCTCCCAGGGACGGCCAGTGGTTCCCCACGGCCGGCTCCGCAGTTCCCAGCCCACCTTGTAAATGCCAGTTGCCATTGGTTGGGGAACACCCACCTCACCGTTGACGAGCCCAGTCCGACTCCCCGCAGAGTCCAGCACATGGTACTTGGGTCTGTAATCGGTGCTCAGGGGTCAGCAGTCAAGAGGTCAGAGGACACGTTGCACAGGAAACTGCTGCCCAAGACCTGCCTCCCTCTTTAAAGTGTTGGAGAGCAGAGGCCGTGCTTTGAGGAATAAGGTGCACCGGACCCATGCCATCGTGTTCTTAACCGCCTCACACGCACGTGAAAGTTGGACACGGACTAAGGCAGACCAAAGGGAAGCCGATGCATTTGCGCTGTGTCCGGTGCTGGTGGAGAGTGTCGACAGGACCACGGACTGCCAGGCAGACAGACAGACCTGCCCTGGACCAGGTCCAACCGGATGCTCATGAGGGGCTAGCATGGTGAGACTTCTTGTTACCTACTTTGGACATGTGACCAGGAGAGACCAGGCCCAGCAGAAGCCATCATGCTGGGCAAAGTGGTGGGGCCATCCGTGGGCAGGAGGGAGGGATCGGCACTGTGGTTAGCAAGGGTGGGTGCAACCATGAGAACAACGGGGAGGACAGCCCAGGACTGGGTGGTGCTTTGTCCTTTGGTACATACACAGGGTCACCGTGAGTTGGCAGTGACCCATGATACCTGAGAACACCTCCACCACCACCACCACCACCACCACCACCACCACCACCAAGCTAACTGCGCGGCAGAGCCCATGGTGTGCCCTGATGGACCTGTGTGCACCGTTCTCAGTAGCTAATGGGTCACAAGGGACCAGCGGGCTTCTCTTCATGGTGCCCATGCATGGATTTGAACCTGCCTCCCACCCTTGAGCATTTAACCACCCAAGGACTCTACCAGCGCCAACATTCCTCACCAACATCATCTTCTTTTAATATTCCTAAGAGGAGCCCTCAGGAGGATTTCCTTGGCAAGAGACATCTGCTTTGGTGGCCAGGGCCAGTCTCTGGCAGCCCGACCCGATGTCATTCTGTTCTGCGTTGAAGGTCTGCTGCATGCAGGTCCTGTGGGCCGGCTGGCGAGGCTGGGCTAGACACACCACATCCACGTCCCACTCCCTTGGTGCCAGCAGCGGGGGCTCTCCCTGCTCTTCTCCAGACTGCCTCTCGGGCCGCAGTGGGAGGCAGTGACACGGCTCGTAGCCGGCGGGAACCAGTCTCAATTCTAGTCTCTACTGAGATTTCCCCAGGAGGATGGCCAGCCAGGCTTTGGCTGAGCGAGAGAGAGGCCCAGCTGATCATCATTCCTGTTCCCAGGCATGCACGCTGCCCCATGGGCCCCAGGGACGCACGTGGCCTGTGGCTTCTCTGCACTCCGTGGGGGTCTTCTTTCTCCTCACAGCTGGGAGTGTGCCAGTCTGTCATTTCGGGGGATGTAGCTTCTCCGGGAGCCTGCCGTAGGTCACAGGGCCCCTCAGGCCCACTTGGTGGTTGGGTTTAGACTCAACTCCCAATTGAACACAACAGTCCTCGTAGTTCATCGTTAAATTTTTTAAAAAATTGAACTGGGGTGGACTGAGGCAGGCAGTGAGCAGGCGCCGGGTCCGTGGCAGGCCCTGCTTTGGAGGCATGGTCAGGCACGCACTCGGGGCCGCCACCGCCGCCGCCGCCACCCCGCGCCAGGCTCCACCAGCCCTTTGCTGGGCTCCAGCGGTTTCTGTCTGAGGCTCGTTTGGGGGCTGCTCTGGGTGGTCTTATGTTTATTTCCTCCTTTCTTGGGAGGCCCCGAGCAGTCTTCAAACCCGGGTAGCCTGTGTGCGTCCAGAGTTCAGACTCACTCTCTCCAGGCCAACTCTACAATTATCTTATATTTAATTAATATTTTTTCTCCTCTTTACATACTTGCTACATAATTGCTCAGAGGAAAGAAAACTCATAGCAGCAATTTATATATATATAAAAAACCCCAATAATTAAAAAAAAAAACCCACCCCGAAATAAACTCCCATCTCATTTGGGCTGATCCTATGAGTTGGGTAATTAGGGCCCTATTAAAAGGTAGACCCTTTCTCCTTACCCCCCTTTTTCTGTTAATAATTTTTTTTTTTTGTATATTAAACTCCCACAGTCTCTCAGTCACGGCCTTATTGCTTTTGGCCAGCTCTTTGCAGAAGCCTGATTAAATGAGGGCACCAGCAGAGGCCCACAGTCTTGTGTGAGTGACTTCTTCCTCCTGGGAGTGGCTGTGAGAGATGCCAGGGGGAGGAGCCCACCCCGGGCTGGCGAGGGTTCATGAGGCAGGTGGGGGGACAAGCCAGGCAGGAAGGGTGCCGCCAGAGGACTGTCCCGCCCAGGGCCTCGGGACTGGGACTTGTGAAAGCACAGGAGCCTTCCAGAGCCTTCCACTGGGCCGGGTGAGCTGGCCCCTCTGGGGTGCTCAGTCCTGGCCTGCGGACGAGGGCCAGGCCGCTGGAAGAGGAGGCAAAGCCTTGTTCTCAAGCCAGTTGCCAGTTTTCTTTGGGGAGGAAACAATGATTTGTGTCCATGAAACAATTAGCAAAAGCATGATACCAGAAGTGATTGCGGCCAACAGCGCCAGACCGTGTGTCACTCGCCGCCCAGTTCTGTTGCTGGTGGGAGTGGAGTCGGGCTCCCGTTTGTGGAGCAGGACAAGCCCCCTGGTGGGGCTGCGTGCGGGCAGCGTGTGGGCAGCACCTCACCAAGGGGCTTCTTAAGCACCCCCCCCCCCCCCCAGCTTACTATGTCGTTTCCACAAAACCCCGGCACGGACAGAAGGCTGAGCCTGAGGTGCTGAAGGCGTCAAACTGTGTCTTGTTTGCCCTCCAGAAGGAGCCGGGCACTGGAAATGCAAGTTTCCTTTATGAGAAATGTGAGTGGCGACAGAGAAACTGAGTTTGGCAGTTCGCACCTGCCAGGGGCCATCACGTATCGGAGGGCCCTGGGCCTCTGCCAACTGTTGCTTTGCTCTGCCCATTGCTGGGGGAGGAAGGCCAGAGTGTTATCTCTGTCCTCTGCACCAGTCGCGTGCCTTTTTGGGGTGAGGAGTCGACATGACACAGTGGGGTTTGTAAGCATTCCCTTGTCGTGGCTCCAGCCAGGTAGTTACGCCACACTTTCCTTTTCTTTTTTAAAAAAACATTTTAAATTAAATTAAAATTTTCTCACATTCCGTTTCTTGCCCCTCCATTCTCCCCACCCGCTACCCTAATACTCAAAATCCCCGAAACCCAGCAACCTAGCTATGATAGTCCTGGGGTAGCGGCTCCATAATTGGTATCCAGACTAGAGATTAGTGGACAGGCTTGTCTCGAGCAATTCAACCAACTCCGACTGTCCTGAGGACCTCCACCCCCCAGCCCTTTGCTAAGGTTAAAAGAAATGATCACTTTTCACCTTCGTGCTGTCTCCATGGAGCTTTTGCTTCGTAGGGCCGCAGAACAGTCCGCTCTGGTGCCTGGTGACCCAGGTGTGTCAGCGCAAGACCGCGCGCTTAGGGATCTCAGCGGGGACTGGACAGCGGCAGATGGCCAGACCTTTCTTCCGAGTCTCCTTGGGGTGGCCTTGAACTACCAAGCTTTCGGCGAATAGCCGAGCGTTGAACTGTTTGCATCACCCAGTGACTCTGCCAGCTCCTTCCTGGCTTGTTTAAAACTGGTACATTTCCTGCAGACCTGGGTTTTCTGTTCTCGTGTGGCACCTGCCCAGGCTCACAGGGTCTGACTCTGACTCCCGGGTTTGCAGGCTCCCATCTCTTAGACTCAGCGTGTGAGAGCAGGAGAATGGCGCAGCCAGACCCTGCTTCATGCGGACAGGTTGGCCATCGTTCGAACCACAGACACCGGCAGGTTTTTGTGAGGGTGTGGAGGTCCTCCTGCAGTGCTGAACGTAAAATGCTGCAGCCCCTGTAGAGAATAGTTTGGCAGGTTCTCAGAAAATTAGATGGCTGTATGCAAGTGCTGATGGCATTATTCACAGTGTCTGAAAGGTGGAAAGAAACCAAGTATCCATTAAGAGATGAGTAACTACCCCCAGTGTGGTATATTCTTAGTGTTGGGTACTGCTGCGTCCAGGCTGTAGTGCCCCTGCAGTGGACAGCGGAACTGCGCTGTAGCGCTTCACTCCTCCCTGGAGCTGATTACCTGTGGTGCTGGGTGTGAACCACTGGTGGGCTTTGAACTTGTGGCCTCCAGGTTAGCAGGGGAGAGCTTAGTCCTGTCGCCACCATAGAAGGGAATATTTGTCAGCCATATAAAAGAATGGAAAGGGCTGAGCCCTGGTGGCGTAGTGGTTGTGCGCGGGACTGCGGCCCACTGGGACAGAGGTTCAATTCCCGCTCACAGGAGCAAAGGCTGGGCCTCCTGCTCCCACCACCAGAGGGCAGTGATGCCTAAAAAAAAAAAAAGAAAAAGAATGGGAAGACCCACAGCACTACAAAACAACCCAATGACGCTTGGACTGTCTTTGCATTGATTTGGCTAGAGGAGGCCCGTGCCCCACAGGGAGGGCCCTCATGTCTGGCTTCTCAGATACCGATGGCCAGGCTCGTATTCCGAGGGGCCCCTGGTTGGCCTGAGTCTCCTATTCTTTGGTTAGCAGCTAAGAAGCTTCCCTAAATGGATACTGTCCGGGGACTCCAGAAAGGAAGGAGGTTCTGATACATGCTGCAGCCCGAGTGGAAAAAGTCAGACGCAAAGCTCATATATATGATTCCACTTATAAGGAATGTCTAGAATAAACCAAATCTTTGAGACAGAGAGTAGATTAGAGGTTACCGAGGATTAAGGGGTGGGGTGTGGTGGGTGGCTATTGCTTAATGGGTTGAGAGTTTCTGGTGGAGTGATGAAAATTTTTGGAAGTGAATAGTGATAATTGCACAATAACACATAGATAATTAATGCCATTGACGTACATTTAAAAATTGATAATTACAATGGCATATTTTACGTTACCTGTCTTTAATGCAATCTTTTTTTTTTTAACTTAAAAAAAGGGAGCTTGTGTATAGAATTGTCTGTGGAGTCGCGTAGTTCTCGTCTTGCTTATATACTGAAACTGGACTCAAGGAGCCTGTGAGATCATGCCTTTAGTCATGATGTTGGGCTGTTTGGAGTAAGCAGGCAGTGAGGTGTCTTTTATACCTGCTCATTCGTTTCAGCTCAGTCCCTTAATATTCTGCAATGCCAACTGCTCACCTACTTTAGACAGTGCTTATGGGTTTTTGCAAAACTAGATTTTCTGCTTTTGGCTCTTTAACACCACGTTCTTACCAGTGGACCCATTTCCTGCCAGCCTCCTTCCTCGGTCTTACAGGTATAACTCAACTTCCCTGGCACCTGCTCACTTACTCCATGGGTTTTCCTCATCCTCTCCCTACAACGCGTTACCACAATCACCTTTTAAAGAAGAACATTGGTTTTACATTATAATTGGTGATAGTTTTGACTTTACCACCTTTTTGTGTGTGTGTTTTCTTTTTGTAAATCATTTTACTGGGAGGGGGGGTTTCTTGTGGGCCGCAGTCCCGCGCACAACCACTACGCCACCGGGGCTCAGCCTTGAATCTTTTTTTTTTTTTTTAGTTTTTTAGGCATCACTGCCCTCTGGTGGTGGGAGTAGGAGGCCCAGCCTTTGCTCCTGTGAGCTGGAATTGAACCTCCATCCCAGTGGGTCACAGTCCCGCGCACAACCACTTCGCCACCGGGCCTCAGCTCTTGTGAATCTTATAACAATCCATCACTCAGTTGTATTAAGCACACTTGTACACATGTTGCCATCAACATTTTCAAAACATTTTTGTTCTACTTAAGTCCTTGGTATCTTCCCTCTTCTTCCCCCACCCTCCCACCCTTGTGAATCCTTGATCAATTATGTGTTATTTTTATTTCATGTATTACACTCTCCATTGTCTCTCTTCACTTCATCCACTTTCTGTTACTCGTCCTCCTTGAGGGTGGGGGGCGGCACAATATATCCAACCTTATGATGGGGTCCCCCTTTTGTCCTTTTCCCCTTTATCACCTTAATTTTTTTTTTTTTTTAATTTGGGGCTTGTACAGCTCTTACCACAATCCATACATCCATCCATTGTGTCAAGCACATTTGTACATATTTTGCCACCATCATTTTCAAAACATTTTCTTACTACTTAGGCCCTTGGTATCAGCTTATTCTCTAGCCCCCCCATCATGAAACCTTGATAACTTATAATTTTTTTTCATGTCTTACACTGATCGATGATGTTTCCGTTTACCCACTTTTCTGTTGTCCATCCCCCGGGAGGTGGGGGTGGGGTTGCAGGTAGATCATTGTGATCAGTCCTCTTTTCTCCCTTTACCTTCCCTTTGCCTTCCTGGGATCCCTACTTTCAATATTGGGCCTGAGGGGTTTATCTGTCCTGGATTCCCTGTGTTTCCAGCTCTTTTTTTGTTTGTTTTTGGGGACATCACTATCCTCTGGTGGGTGTGGGAGCTACCCAGCCTCGCTCCTGGAGAACTGCTGCTGGATTTAAACCGCCAAGCCCATGGACCGCAGTCCCGCACTCAACCACTTACGTCACCGAGGCTCAGCCCTCCAGGTCTTATCTGTACCAGTGTACATGTTCTGATCTAGTGGGGTTTGTAAGATAGAATTAGGATCGTGATAGTGGGGTGGGAGGAAGCATTAAAGAACTAGAGGGAAGTTGTGTGTTTCATGGGTGCTATACTGCACCCTGACTGGCTCATGTCTTCTTTGCGACCTTTCTGTAAGGAAATGTCCGATTATCTACAGATGGGCTTTGCATCTCCACACTGCCCTCCCCCTCAGTCACATCGATAACGATTTTTGTATCACTTTTGTTTGGAGTAGACTTTTTTTTTTTTTTTTGGCATCACTGCTCTCTTGGAGTAGACTTTTAAGGCTGGATTTTTAAAAAGGACGCCCAACAGCGGCAGGTATAGGCAGTGTCTAGGAGTTCTGCCCTCTTAAGTGCAGAATCATTTTGCTTCCTCAAGCTTCTCGTGGGATGTGTTGAACCTTGTCTAGGGGCAGCTGCAATGAGCATTGACCTCCGTCCTTCTGGGGAAGCTCATCCACTTCACTGGGGACATCCAAGGATGAATTTCTGGTTCTTAAGCCAGCTGGCCAGAGGCTGATCATCAAAAGCATGTCCCTGGGAGCCTCTCTTGGACTTTGAGCAGCTCTAGCTAGTGAAGGGGCCGCTGTGATGCAGAAGTCAAGCCGTTGTCCGCTCACCAGAAAAGTTAGTAGTTGGAGCGCGCCAGCCACTCCTTGGGAGAGCGGATGTGGCAGTCTGCTTCCGGGAAGATTCGCAGCGCAACCTCACTGGGCAGCTCCGCTCTGTATGGGAAGGTCGCCCCGAGCTGGGGTCGCCGATGGCAGTGAGAGCTGTGTGGCGATGGTCATCACCCTCCGTGCTGTGAGTGATGAGTGGGGGCCCTGGGCTGTGACCCCACTTGGTGGTGTGCTGACTGTGGAGAGTGGGCCTCAAGTTTTCTCTGAAGGAGGTTTGCCCGCGCCCAGGTGTTTGCTTGTGCATAGCCGCAGGTGTGTGTGTGTGTGTGTGTGTGTGTGTCCATGTTTGCTTTACCTGAGACATACACATAGACACATCTATCTGAGAAAATTCAAAACATTTTGTGGAGAAGTGACATGGATTTTGCTAGTCCACTCATGAGAACATTTTTAAACACACGACTAATAGAACCATCCCTTTGCACCTTGTAGAGTGTCATAATTTCCCCAGGAAAATCTAGTGAATGTGGCGAATCGAATTGTAGAATACTTAATATTGTTATTTTAGAAATCGGTGGTGGTTGGTTTCTGGGGACTGGAGCTGAGCTCAGTTCAGCCTGCTGAGGCTGGCTGTGGTCGGAGCTCTCGGGATGCCTGTCTTGATGCTGGCAAACGGGGTGACAGAGAGATGACTCTAAATCAGCCATTTGCAGGTCTCAGCCCTTAAACTGTTAGCAGTCACACATCGGGGAGCGTGGGGCCCAGCAGGTAGGTCCTCTCCTGCTAACAGAAAGGTTGCCTCTCTAGACATAACCAGCCGCTCTGCACGGGAAAGCCCCGGTGCACGACTCCCTTCAAGCTCCCAGCCCAGCCAACCCTGCTCTGCCACGGGGAATAGACCGGCACCTGGCAGCGGTGGCAGCAACTACACATTACTCCGGGTGCCCCTGGCAACGACGGGCAAGAGGCTGGGGGCAGAAATCAATGAAAACAATCAGAGGAGAAGCTCGTGGTGCACCTTTGATGACAGAGGCCTGTCGTTATGTGACAGGGATCCTGGGCGAGGGACTTGGTCACCTTTCAGATAAAAGAAAATTAGATTAGCTTCCCCCTCCTCTAGCCCTCCCTCATCCCCAGTATGAAACCTCTTAGGAAAGAAAATGCTTCATTAGTATTAATGCCTCTGTATAGCTCCTTGCTGGGATGAACCAAAACCCCCCAAAGAAAACCCAAA
>PVJH01041142.1:0-15118 GCA_004026705.1 Nesogale talazaci
CACACACACACACACACACACACACACACACAAAAGTCCACCCACTCGCCTCCTGATGTCTGGTATGGGAAATTGCTCACGACTGCAAAACGGATCTGCGCTTGCCCTGAGCAGTGACTGGTGTTTTGCATGAGGCCAGTGGGGCCTCTCTGGCTGGCCTCTTTGAAGACACCAGTCCGTCTGCTGCTATGCATGCCAAACGTGGAACAATCATGTCCAAAGACATGCAGCTAGCTCACTGCATACCCGGAGAATGTGCTTAAGAAGAATCCACAATGAGAAACACTTCATGCTTTAAAAGATTATCAGCACAGAGGGTCCCTCCCTTCAGGACCAGTGGTGAGGGTGGTGGTACCGGGAGAGGGGAGGGAAGGTGGAGTAGAAAGGGGGGACCAATGACAAGGATCTATATATAACCTCCTCCCTGCGGTGCGAACAATAGGGAAGTGGGTGAAGCGAGACATTGGACAATATGACAAAATAGTAGTAATTTATAAATTATCAAGGGTTCATGAGGGAGGGGAGTAGGTAGGGAGGGGAAATATGAGGAGCTAATACCATGGGCTTAAGTAGAAATATACAAATATGCTTTGCCTACAGTAGATGTATGCATTGATTGTGATGAGTTGTATGCGCCCCCAATAAAATGATTTTTTTAAAAGGATTATTTTCTTCCTGTTATTAATAGTTTTGAATGTTAGGCCCCCAGCCCATGGGGTCAAAGGTACTAGGTATATGAATGCGAATGGAAAAATAGGGGACAGAAATCAGGCATTGCTGTGGGGGGTGGGAGGGAGCAGGGAGGCAGGAGGAAAAATGAGGAGCTGATCTAAGGGCTCAAGGAGAAAGCAAATGTTTTGAAAACGATGACGGCAACAAATGTACAAATGTGCTCGACAGAATGAATGTATGGATGGATTATGATAAGAGTTGTATGAGCCCCCAATAAAATGATTTAAAAAAAAGAAAAGAAAATGATGACGGCAACATCTGTACAGATGTGTTTGACACAATGGATGGATGGATTGTGATAAAAGCCAAAAGAGGTGCCGATAAAATGCTTTAAAAAGACCAGAGTGGAAATGTTCCTTATGATCAGATTTGTGTAACAAAGGTATGGTTTCACTGAGTTGAATAGTGCCCCCGGGAGTGAGACAAGATTGACCCATGATCTGTCGAAACCGTATCAGATTGTGTTTTCTTTATCAGTTTGCTTTAAGTGAAACCAACAGACTCTGTCAGATCTTCGAAGTTTAATTATGTCTCTTCCCTAGATTTCTCGACACACACGGGAAGTGCACCCACAGTCATTTGTTGAAACATTCCGGCATTGTGTTCATGACTAGAGCCCTTTTTCTAAACTTTTTTTTTTCAATCTAATGATTTAAAACTTTCCATTGAACAATTTCCAGATGGATTGCAATCCCCAGGGTCGAGCAGCACTCTTCCCCCTTCCGCCCTTCCTGTTCCTTCTTGTTTTTAAAGAGTTTTGATCCATGAAGACAATGCTGTCATTTTTGGGCCCAGTTGATTGTTCTGAGAGAGCGTTCTTATCAGAAGCTATTCTTCCCCTCCAAGCCTGTCTATTGTTGGGCTGAACGTTGAGTCAGAGGAGATCCCAGAGTGGGGAGAAGCTGAAGGTCATGGATCGCAAGTCTCCATCAGACCAATAAGCCTGATCTCTATTTTATGACTTCGGGTTATGTTCCACCTTGTTGTCCAGCCCCACTTAGGACCCCTTTTTTGATCCCTTTCAGAGTAATGAGCAGTGGAAGCTGAGCACCGTGTAGATCTTCAGGTCTCAGGGTAGTGGAGGATGGGTTTCACTGTGGATCATTCGTTTTTGTTTGTTTGTTTGTTTTTGGTTTGGGGGGCATCACGGCCTCTGGTGGATCATTCATTTTTCTGGACTAATTTCTCCCATTTATCTTATACTTTCCTTGTTCTTATTTTATGATACTTCAGTGATGTCTCCAGGGAGGTAACATAGAGCATGCAGATGGGACAGGCACAACTGGCATCTAGGTGGGCACTCTACTGCTTGGTATAGCTGTGATCCAGAAACACCGGTTCAGCTCTCTTTTGGGCATTGAAATCTGGGAAAGCAATGAGGTGCCCATGTAACTTGTGGAAGTCTGGAAGGGCCTCTCTCCAGAAGGGTGGGCCAAGGGACAGCAAAGTAGAACACGGGTCCCCATGTTGTGAGTCACAATCATCTGTTCACACACTTGGCCCAGACCAAATTCTAGCCCTTCTTTGTTTTTAAAGCTTTGTTACACTATCTCCAATGAAAGATTATCTTATTCGGAATTTTCTCATGTTTCATGAGCCCTGATTTCAACATAGAAGATCTTCCACATTTAATTCATACTAAAGTCTTCTTTTGTGAAATCTCTGATGTGCTGGAAGGCATCACTTCTGGAGGAAAGTTTTACCACACTTACCACTAAAGGTTTTTCTGCAGTATGAATTTGTATACGTTTTGAGATATGCTTTCTGAATAAAGACTTTGCCACATTGAATACGTACTTGGGGTCTCTTTCCAATATGACTTTGCTGATTAACAATGAGCTTATGCTTCATGGAAAAGGACTAGCACCTGCTTTTTCACCACTGTCTTCAGGACAGCTTGGGCATCTTCCTTCAAGACCATTGGGTCTTGATCCTAGGCTACCTTTTCAAACGATGGACTATTGACCTTTTTAATCTTTTTGGGGGGGCATCACTGTCCTCTGGTGGGAGTGGGAGGCCCAGCTTTGCTTCTGAAGAGCTGCTGCTGGATTTGAACCCCCAAGCCAGTGGGCTGCAGTCCCGTGTACTCGATCACTACACCACCAGAGCTCAGCCCCTATTGACCTTTTTTAATTAAACAAATTTTAGACAGGGACTGAGCCCCGGTGGTGTAAGTGGTTGAGTGCAAGACTGCGGGCCCAGGGCTTGGCGGTTCAAATCCAGCAGCGGCTCTCAGGAGCAGCACTAGGTGGCGCCCACGACCACCAGAGGCTATGATGCGCCCCCCCCCCCCCAAAACAAAACAAAACAAAGAAATTTTAGACAGTATCTTGAGTATTTTTTAAAATTTTTTCGCTGGAAGCTGAGCCTTGGAGATGCAGTGGTTGAGTGTGGGACTGCGGCCCACAGGGTTGGTGGTTCAAATCCAGCAGCAGCTCTCCAGGAGCAAGGCTGGGCTTCCTACTTCCACCAGGGCAGTGATGCAAAGGAAAAAACTCTTCGCTGGATGCCTCTTGCACCCTTCTATATTTTGTCAGTATAATCTTTCAAAAATGCAGCTCAAACCGAGACTTAGAAAACCAGATGGGAAGAATATACCTGTCACTTTTCAAGCTGAAAGAACTGAAGAAAAATGCAAGCTGCGCTAGTTAAGGTTGATTGTGTCAACCTGGCTGATAAATACATATGGGATCAATTGAAGTCACTATGAGAAATAAATGGCTCAGGGAGCCTTGTCTTTCTAGTTCTCAGGTCTCTTGCTCTCTGATGGTCAGACCAGGGTGCAGCTGCCTTAGCCAGTTCCCTGTTTCAGCTGACACGCTCATTTCCTGCCAGACATCCCTGAGGAGAAGCCCCATCTATCCACCCTGATGCAGCCCTGGGTGCTGGAGCAGCCGTGTGGAGACCCCTGCCAGCGCTGAGATGCTGACACGCTCACTGATTCGGCTTTCCTCCTGCAGTCGGAGTCATTGCGTGTGTCCTATGAGATTAAGGAAGGAATTGTAGCTCGGTGTCCAACATATGAGCTAATGTTGGACTTTTGGGCTTGGACAGCACAGTAGGCTGAGACGCTTTCTTAATGTACACTTATCCTTTGTATTATATATATATGTGTGTATATATATATATTCCCTCCATTATTTTCATTTAAATTCCCCCCCCCCATTTATTTAAATGTTTATCTATATGAGAGTTTCTGTGGATTGTTTCTCTATGTATTCACACTAGCACACAAGCCTCAGGTGGAAACCTTGAAGTTGTCAAGGATTTCATTTTGCTTAGTTACACAGGCAGTGCCCATGGGAGGAGCAGTCAAAGAATCACATGGTGTGTTGCATTGGTCCCATCTGCGGCAAAAGGTCTCCTTACGGTGTTAAAACTCAAGATGCCACCCTAGAGACTGAGGTGAGCCTGACCCAGGCCATGGCATTTCCAACCGCCCTGTGTGCACTTGGAAGTCGGACGATAAGACAGAAGGAAAATGGATGCATTTGAATGATGATGTTGGTGGAGACTATTAAATGACTATACCTCGTGTTATCAGAAGACAAGTCTGTCTCAGGAGGACAGCCAGAGTGCTCCTGAGTGGTCGTCTGTAAAAACGCCCATTAACTTTTGTTTGGGGCTGAGCTCCGGTGGCATGAGTGGTTGAGTGTGGGACTGCGGCCCGAGGGCTCGGCGGTTCAAATCCAGCGGCGGCTCTCGGGAGCAGCGCTGGGTAGCACCAAAAGCAGTGATACCCACAAAACAAAACAACACTTTTGTTTGTTGATTTTATATTCAGCACTGTTGAAGATGTTCTGATAGTTTTTTGGGTCCCCCCTCTAAACATTTCATTGTCATGTACTTCGGACATGTTATCAGGGCAGACCGGGCTCAGGAGAAAATCATAGGGTTTGGTCAAGTAGCAGGTTAGGGGGAAGGAGGAAGTCTCGGGTGCCTGATGCATTAACCGGCGGGCAGCAGCCGCACCGTCCTGATGAAGGTGCGGCAGGACCGGGGGGTGTTTCATCCGTTGGCTGGTGTGTCTGTGCAAATCAGGATCAAACATTAGCCACAGCCACAGCTGGTACGCAGCGTGCCTTCTAGACACGAGTCCTTCGTCGGAACTATGATGGGCAAATATTGACTCCCCTTTGAGACTCCAGCACTTTCCATTCTATAGAAATCGTTGTTTTCTTTTGTTGTTCGATGCCCGTCGATGGCACACCTAAAATTTCCATGGTCAAAATCAAGGTCATGAATATTTACTCCTGGGTTTGAAGACGCGAGTTTTGTCTTTTTTTTTTTTTGGCAGGGGGGACATCACTGCCCTCAGGTGGTGGGAGTAGGAGGCCCAGCCTTTGCTCCGTGGAGCTGGAATCGAACCTCCATCCCAGTGGGCTGCAGTCCCGCGCACAATCACTACGCCACCGGGGCTCAGCCCGGTTATGTCGTTTTTTAACTCTTACATGTCTTTTATTCATTTTGAGGTGATTGAACAGATGGGGTGAGGTCATGTTCACACTTTACTCGTTTGCATGAGTCTAGCCGGCTGGCCCAGCATCCTTTGCTGAAGATACTGTTTCTCTACTGAGTAATCCTTGTTGAACATCAATTGTCTGAAGAAGCATGAGGTGATTTCTGGTGTTGCAAGTCTCTTCCATGGCTCTCCACTGCCTGTCCTTATGTCAGTCTGACAGTGCTTTGATTGCAGTGGGTTTGTAGACCGTTTTGAAATGAGGAAGTGGGAGTTCTTCGTTCTTTTTAAAGATTGTTTTGACTGCTCTGAGTCTTTTGCAACTACATATAAAATTCAGACTCAGCTTTTTAATTTATATAAACAAGCCATCTGGATTCTAGGTATTTTATTAGATCTATTGGGAAGTATTGCTATCTTAGTAAGATTAAAGCTTCTGGTCCAAGAGTGTGGGTTTTTCCCCCCCCTCATTTATTCAAATGTTCTTCAATTTCTTTACACAATGTCTCTTTCAGTATAGAAACCATGCACTTCTTTTGTTAAATTTATTATTCGTTATTTGATCTTTGGATGCTATTTTTTTAAATAATTGTATTGGGAACTCCTACAACTCTTTTTTTCCCCCATCACCTACCACTCTTAAAACATTCCCTACATCAATTGTATCAAGCGTATTTGTATATATGTTGCCATCATCATTTCGTAAACATTTATCTCCTATTTGAACCAGTGACATCAACTCCTCTTTGCTTCCTCCCTCCCCCACTCCCATCCTCGTGACCCCTTGATAAATTATAAATTATTATTGTTTTCATATCTTATAGCAATTCTAGCTCCCTTCACCCAAGTTTCTGTTGTTCAGTTCCCTGGGTGTGTGTGTGGGGGGGGGGGAGGGTGTCTTTTGATGTTAATGTAAATGGAATTATTTTCTTAATTCCATCTTTGTATGTTCATTGCAAGTGTCTAGAAGCATGATGACCTTTTGCATGTGGATCTTATATTCTCAACACTGTTGAATTCCTTCTGCCATTTCCCCCTCCCCCCAACTTTCCTAGTGTGAACTGGAGCACAGGTGACAGAGCAGATGATCAGTTTCACAGGAAACAATTCAGACACAATTTATTTCCTCTCCTTGCTGCTCAGCCACTCCTCAGGGCAACCTCCTCCCTGCCTGGCCTGCCTGCGAAACTTCCCTCCAAACCCTCTGGAACTTTGACCTCGAGCAAATGGCTTGATTTCAAGTGGTTGATTATTCTAAGGTGGGGTGACCCCATCCAGGGCTGTTGGGCGTTGAAAACAGCACTGAGTTCAAATCCGAATCAGAAGTGTAGCCCAGGGTCCTATCTTGAAGGGCTCTGCCAGTTTCCCTCCGCCCCGTAAGGTCGGTCTCCTCAGTCAGTGATCGGGAGCTTTGTGCCACATTTTTTCTTCCAGTACAGATTTCTAACATCCCTTTCGGAGTAATTGGCAGGCATAACGCAGAGTTCTTTGGATCTCAGGCAGGAAGACAGACATTTGTTTGGTCCACGAATGCATTGCATTAATTTGTTTCCATGTGTCTCCGGTTTCCATTGCTGCTCTTCCCTCCAGGCAGGGAGAGACCAGAAGAGCCACCTGCTCACAAGCTTTTTTTTTTTTTAATTTTGTGGGTGGGGGGGAACATCACTGCCCTCTAGTGGGAGTGGAGGCCCAGCCTTGCTCTTGGAGAGCTGCTGCTGGATTTGAACCGCCAACCTGGTGGACCGCAGTCCTGTACTCAACCCCTCTGCTACCGCCACTCACAAGCTTTTAAGACCCTGACTGTCCCTCACCCAAAGGAAGATGTAGAACATTGTTTTTATGATGATGTCATCATATGAATGAGGTGTTTTGCAAAATCATTACCATTCTTTCTTTCTTTTTTGAAGGCAACAGCTTTTTTCTTTTTCATGGTTAATCAGGTATAAAATTGCCCTGACTTTGAAACAGTTGTTTCTTGCTTCTACTCACAACCCGTTCATCCCAGTCAGCCTCACTAACCTCACTTTTGCCCAAGTGAGATTTCCTGTTTGTTGCATTTTTTTTTAACTCTGCTATTAATGCTGGAGTGAGATGGTATCTCGTTGTTTTTTGATTTGCATCTTTTTTTAGGACAAAATAATAATATAAAGATAAAAATCCAAGGGCTAAGCCCCGGTGGCGTAGTGGTTGTGTGCAGGACTGCAGCCCACAGGGTTGGCGGTTCAAATCCAACAGCAGCTCTCCAAGAGCAAGACCGAGCCTCCCACTCCCACCAAGGGACAGTGATGCCCACAAAAAACAAAACAAAACAAAACAAGATAAAAATACAAATCATGATCAAGAAAGAAAATATTTTAAAAGCCAGGGAAGAAATTTGTGGTACACAACAATACTTGCTAGACCTAGAACACATTCGGGTTGGATCAAGAGGGAGGTCAACTGACCAAGTCTTGTTTGATCCGAGTTTACCCGGCAGTAAGGCTGCTCACGTCCCCAGCCTGTGTCTGGAGGGGATCTGCCAGAGCGTAATCTGACTCGAGACTCTACAGATGGGTTTGGAGTTCCCACCGTCTTTACAGCTATCTACAAATTGGGTGTTCACAATTTAAGCTCTGGTACTTTTCCCTTTGTCATAAGTGGATTTTGTTCTTGTCATCTTTGCATCATACAAGCTAGTGTGCTTCCTTCAGGTGGACTCACCTGGTTGATGGCTCACTTAGAATGGTTGCTTGTTCGAATACAAGCCTTTGAGACCCCGGCCACTATCTTGACTGAGAGTCGGGCACCATCTGCTTTTTTCACACATTTGACTGTAGCACCCTGAGCTTCAGTGATCATTTCATGAAAGTGAGTTTCGAGCCGGGCCGTGTTATCAGAACTAAATGTTCTTGGATTGGCGCTAGAGTTCAGTTGGGAGCAGGAACTCCATCTGTTTGTCCATGGGAGATGCATGACCCAGGTTGACTTTAGTGTAAAGTGACCAGACTTTAAGTGGGACACCATTGACCAGGGGTGGGGGTGGGGTTCTTGATTAAAAATTTGGTCTATGGGGAGCAACAAAAATGTTCATAGAACACAAAAATAGTATTGTAATATATTTATTGTAAATTGTTAAATTGTTAAAAAGTGGGACGTCTGGTCACTTTACTTTAGTGGAATTATTATGACAAAATGAAAAGCCCATAAGAGCAACTACACCGCCAACAGCAATAAAGCAACTAGCAAACAAACAAAAAAACAAACTAACTAAAGGCAGCAAGCCAAAATGCATAGAAACAAAAAAAGTAAAACCTTGTCAATCATCGCCCAGGGTAGAAGGTGATCGCCCTGTTCACATCCACAATCTTTGCAATGACGCAGCACTCCAGACGCTGTGTCTGAGCAGCCTGGGGAGTAGTTCCACCGTGAGCCACAGCCCATGCCTCGTGGCCCAGCACCGTTTCATCTCCCATTTGACTGAGCTCTGTCTGTCTACCCTAAGCATGGAGACTGGTGCCAGGGGGTCTGCCTGGGTCATATCATTTTACTGCAAGAGGGAGCATCCAGGTACTAAACATGGCTATTCTGGGTCCCTTTCCATTGGACACTCACCAAGCCAAGAGTTGTCCCCAGGGTGCAAAGACTGCCACTTTCACAGCCCCGGGCAATCACTCGTGCTTCCTCTCCCATCCAAGGACCCCGGTCCTAAGTCCAAGGGCACCAGAAGCTAGGAGGTGGGTTTCACTTTGTGCAGCCGGGCCTCTGTGCAAAGTCCTTCTGGGGTAGCCCCTGGGTTAGGCCATGCTGCCCGTTTGGTCAGTGTCCAAGGTCATCATGCTGCTGAGTCCATGGCGTGGTTCTGTTAGGTTTCCGGCCTCAGTAACCTCAGTCCTTGGACTTTGGAAGTATTCACAACAAAGCCCGTTTTGTAATCCAAGTGGGTTTTGATGAAGGACAAGACAAGTTGCAGGTTTTACAGTCTCATCCACCGCCTGGCTGGGTGAGGGGTGGAGGGGAGAGGAGGCGTGGTTGATGGCATTGGTTGACCTCATTGGCTGAGTTAGGCCCACCTGGGTGATGTCATGAACCTAGGCCTAGTTTGGCCCACCCAGGTGTACCTCCCACCTGGCTCTGGGGCTTGAGTACAAAGCAGCGTGCTCAGTTTGGGGTCCTCATAGGTGTCTCATAGTTGCCTGATTTCTTTGCAGACTCCTCTCTGGGGGCCTTTGCAGGCATGGGAGGGTCAACCCCCTGTTCCTAAGCTAACTACCTAACAGTCCACCGAGCATCGGACAGAAACACGTTGTAGTGTCTACCCAGGAACATCAAATCCGATCCATCGTCCCCCTAGGTTCACTGTTTAGCATCCCTTCCCAATGTGAGCTTAATTCTCACGCCGCACTCAACAACGGGACTATCAGGGTCGCCTCTGAAAGGTAGATGCTCCCTCCCCGGGTCTTGGCCTGATTTTCCAGCAAGCTTCTCCTCTCCTTACTGTGGGGGCCTATCGGTTTGTCCCAGCCTTGTCCCAATGTTGTACAGCCTCAAGTGGATGGTCTTCTCCCCCTCCCCTTCCCACCGCCCCTTGAAGGAGAGATTCCAGACATTAAGAAGTCTCCTCCTTCAAGCAGTTCTTGTGCCGCGTGCAGAAGGGAGGTGATGCATGCTTCGTGGCCGGTGAACTGCATCCCTCAAATGGTTCAAGAGCCCCGCTCGTGTAGGGAATGTGTGTTGGGCAGGGTTACCAGTTTGAACCCACCAGTTGCTCATTTGGAGAAAGGAGACTCTCAGCTCCTGTAGAGACTGACAGCCTCAGAAACGCCAGGGGGTGGTTCCACTCTGCCCTTCCGGGTCCCCGTGAATTGGAGTTGACTCAATGACAGTGAGTGGGTGGGTGGGTGGTTACGTCTTCATTGTAGGAAAGCTACCAGCTCTACTACAAACATGCAGTTGTGTTGATAGGCTTGCCTATTTTTTTTGTGTGGCATCACTGGTGGTCGTGGGAGCTCCCCAGCTTTGCTCCTGGAGAGCTGCCGCTGGATTTGAACCGCCAAGCCGGTGGGTCGCAGTCCCACACTCAACCACTAGGGCACCGCGGCTGAGCCAGGCTTGCCTATTTCTGTTTAAGTAAAGTGACCAGACGTCCTGCTTTTGGTGGGACAGTCCCGATTTTAAACAATTTTTCCCCACATCCTGCGGCGTTTTTAAAAAAAGTCCCGATTAAAAAAAAAAAAAAGTCCTGATTTTTGGAAAGAATGCATGACAAATTAGGGACTGGCGGGAGAATGAAAAGGGACTATACCTCCTGTACCCCCTACTACCCCCTCCCCATCAATGGTGGGCCACTTTACCAATGTTAAAACCTTCATATTTAAGAAATCTACCCCTCACCCTCACCCCATGCCCGCCCCACCCCCTTTGGGAGACACCAGTCAGTACAGACCTTCCAACAAATAAAATATATGAAATCACCTTTCGTGCTGCTCGTCCCCGCTCCTCCCCTACCCCGTTTGTAAGCTCCCCAAGAACAGAGATTTCCTCCCTTGTCACTACTAATTTCCCAGTGCCCAGCCCTGTCCTGGGGCTTGCAAGGAAGTGGGTCTTTGTTGGGCCACCTGCCTGATGCGGGTCAAGAATCTGCTCCTCTCAGTGGTCACGCCCGGTATGGGAGCCCTCAGTCACAGGTGACTCTGTGTTGTGTTGCTCCCCAATACGTTTGCTTTTGACAATCTCGTGAGGTGTGCAGAAATCAGTGGGTTAATAATCTACATGCAAAGATGTAATAAACGGGTTTAAAAAAAAAGCCTTTTTGAAAAAGTCTCCTTTGTTTGAATATGAATAGCTGAAAGTTTTCCCTGAGTCCAGAACCTTCTTCCTTCTCTCCAGGGGCTGTCATACAGCTCCTCAAGGTGAGTGTTCATGCTGGCTAATGAAGCTAAGCAAAATTAAATGGAGAAGGGCTGAGCCCCAGTGCCGTAGTGGTTGAGTGCGGGCCTGCGGCCCACGGGCTTGGTGGTTCAAATCCAGCGGCAGCTCTCCAGGAGCAAGACTGGGTAGCTCCCACAACCACCAGAGGGCAGTGAAAAAATTAGATGAAGAAATCTGCCCCCCTTCCATGATACATGTCATGTGTCACTGGGCATATCTCACTAGTTAGAGCAGATGTGGCCTACTTCCTTCACTGCCGAAAAGTACTATGGACCATGTTGTTTGACCACAAACATACATTATACTTGCTTAGCACTTTGCCGTCATTTCCTCTGCCAGGAATGTTAATCCAAATCAAATCTTAAGTAGAATTTTCCTGGGATGTAGTAGTTACTATGGTCCTCCTGGCAAAATTCCTTAGGTGATGCACTTTAAAGTCTAGCCTCTAGGCCTGTGGTTACAACCCCTCTTTGGAGAGACTCCTTTGCTTTGCTAATGGCCAGAAGGAAATATCCACTTTAAGTGTGACTTAAATCACCACCTTTTGTCTCCTTGGGGCTATGATCTGGGGAAAGATTAAAACCACACCTCCCTCAAAGTCACTCCTCTAGGTCTAAGAGCCATCTCAGACCCACAGAGAAATCCCAGGACCTTGCAGAGAGTTGCCCGGGAAGCCCTATCCGGGTCTGTGTCTGTGTCTCCTCGGCGGTGGAGGCGGAGACCAGAGGCTGGGACACAGAGGACAGGGGCCAGAACAAAGGAGCCAGACGGAGACCAGAGGTCGAGGCAAGGAAACCATGAGACAGAACAGAGGGGCAGCGTCAAGGCTATGAGACTGTCCATGAGGCAGAAACCACGGGACCACACCGCTGAGAAGCTAAGGCCCAGATAGAGACTTGTGGCTGCTGGCTGCGAAGAGGCTCTGTGATGGACCAATGTTTGTGTCCTTCCTGCTTAGTGCAGGGATGCTCTCGCTATTTCAGCGTGCAAGCTACTTATACAATGATCAAGTCAAAGTGATCTACCAACTATAAAAATGGGAAACGTTTATTGCATTTCTTCATACATGCATCGAGAATTGTTTTTTTTTTTTAGTTTTTTTGGGCATCACTGCCCTCTGGTGGTGGGAGTAGGAGGCCCAGCCTTTGCTCCTGTGAAGCTGGAATTGAACCTCCATCCTAGTGGGCCGCAGTCCCTGTGCATAACCACTACGCTACCGGGGCTCAGCCTGAAAAGTCTTTATAGGTACAATGTATGTACCTTGCCCAACCGCAGGAGTCCATATTGCACACCACCACACGATTCACTATGTACCTTTTATGTCATCACCTGAGCTGACTCTGATGCCTTGCTCTGAATGGAGTGAGCCAGGGATGCACAGTCTGGACAGTAGCTGCCGACAGCCCACCTCAAGCACTCTTCCAAATGATCCTCCATCATGGTGGAATGGTGCTTGGACTGAATGATCTTTCTGTGGGAAATGGCTGACTCACATCAATAAGCAGAGCCGAATAATGCAGTCAAGGAGGTAGCGCATTTTCTCATGTGTGGGTATTTTCCCTCTATGAATAGGTTACAGAACTGCTCATGCACTCTGGACTTCAGCTGAATGTCGGCTTGTAGTGTTAAAATCTCCCATTCCGTAGAGTATGAAAGTGATACGTTTTTGTCTTCTTATTTGGTCCAGGGCCCCCCCCCATTTTAATACCCTTTCTTACGTTTAAGAGAGAAAAAAAACAAGATCTAAAAATTGGCGATAACTTAGCTTGTCGGTTTTGCTGCACTTAGTGCAGTTGTTTGAGCATGTGTTTGACACCTAAGATTGCATCTGTTTGGCTGTGCTGTATAGCAATTAAGTGACAGCAATGATGATAGGCTTACGTCTATTTTTTTAATGCCAAGCAGTCTACCCACACATTTGTGGTCAACTAGTAGACCAATTTATTAAGTATCCCTGGTTTAGTGATCCTGATTTGTCGTACTCTGTTAACTTCCCTAATAACCCCCTGTAATTGAGAGTCTTGTGTGCCATTGCAGAGTTCTACACCACAGCCTGGGTGCAGAGTGGTGTGGGAGGGACCGTTGAGATTAGAAGAGGGAGAGAAAGATGAAAGGTGGAGGCCTCATCCTTTCTAGAACTTGCCCAGACACTAACAATCAAATAAAAGCTGTAAGATTAATCCAGCAGTGCCTCTTTTATTTGGGGGGGGGGAAGCATCACTGCCCTCTGGTGGTCATGGAGGCTACCCAGCCTTGCTCCTGGAGAGCTGCTGCTGGATTTGAACCACCAAGCCGGTGGACCACAGTCACGCACTCAACCACTATGTCACCTGGGCTCAGTCCAACAGTGCCTCTTTTAGAAGATATTTTTTTGGGGGGCATCACTGCCCTCCGGTGGTGGGAGTAGGAGGCCCAGCCCCACTGCTGGAATTGAACCTCCATCCCAGTGGGCCACAGTCCGACGCACAACCACTACGCCACCAGGGCTCAGCCCGAAGCACCCAATTCAAAACATGAGAAATGTTTGCTAAACACAAAGTGATCAAAGAGTGACAGTCTCAGAAACCCCCAAGGGCAGGTCTACCCTGTCCTCTGTGGTCCACGGGAGTCAGAACAGACTTGACAACAGCCGGATGGGGCCAAAGTGGGGATCTCAGGAAACCAGGCCCATCTGTTCTGATCAATGTTTTCACGAGGCTGTAAGCACTCAATCAAGAATAAATGGGCATGCATATCTACATGAACTCATTTTTGTTAAAAAATAATAAAAAATAACGAAGTCTTTTGTTCTTGGAGTTGTTCGGGTCTGATCCAGCCATCTGTGAAAGGGCTTGACAGGCAGAATCAAAGCCCAACAAGAGCTTTCACGCACACAAGAGGAAGGACACAGGCCACAACAAAGCAGTTGGTGGCTTCCAGACAGATGGTTCTCAACCTGTGGGTGGTGACCCCTGGGGAGGGGCGTCAAACAAGTCTTTCACAGGGGTCGCCCGATTCATAACAGTAGCAAAATGTCAGTGATGAAGTAGCCACGAAAATAACTTTATGGTTGGGACTGTATTAAAGAGTTGTGGCATTAGGAAGGTGGAGAACCACTGCTCCAGACAGTGGGTTTGGGGTGGTTTCATTTTTCCCTCTTTTTATGATTTTCTCTAATAAACATGTATCTCTTCCTGAGAGAGAAAACAAATATGTGTGTGTGTGTGTGCATATATATATATATATATATATATATATATATATATATATAATCTGACTTAACTCAAATGATGACCTCCACGGCACTATCCCTGCTTCCTCACCACCACCCCAGCCTGGTGATCCATCCTGCTTGGTTTTGCCCGACTCTGCAGCTTCTCATGGCGCGGTGTTGGCGGTGAGCCCATGACTCAGCACCGGTCTTAGGGGGCTGATGCCCAGAGGATCGCCCGGCCTGACTCCCACGTCACTCAGCTCCACCGAAACGCGCCCTCCAGGAAGGGCTCCGCTAGCCTCCAGCCTGAGGGGCGCGCGCAAGCCTCCACCGTACAATGGTGCAAAAGTCAGGGCACGCGGCGGAGCCGAATGGAAGGGATGAGTTGGCAGGATGGCCAGGGTGCATCGAGGAGGCAGGCTGCTCCTCTGCGCTGAGCCCTGAGGCGGCTGCAGTGTGGGCTCCCAGGCCGCGGGGACAGAAGGGTCTGGGGAGCCATGCAGTTGGAGAGCCTCTCCATGGGCGGCCACAGGCAGGCGAGTGGGGGTTTCCACACCCTCTGGGGACTTTATGTCCCTGGGTAGGAAGTGGCCCATGAGAGCTAAGGAGGGAAGGGTGAGGGGCTGACGAGGCCAAAGGCGTTCCTTGAGTGTGGGGGTGGGTCGGGGTGAGTCACATGCCTGGTGGTCTCCAGGAGGATTCTGTGCCCGGGCACCCGTACCCCATTATCCCCACTCAGTGAATGGAGAAGGCTCTGCGATGGTGTTCTGCTTGTCTACCCTCTACGGTTCTGAGTTCCCAAACTTCTCTGCGCCTCTCGTTTCCTT